>JACDRQ010000449.1:0-46009 GCA_013841215.1 Hycleus cichorii
CACCACGGAAACTTAATCCTTTCACTACGGATTATTTTTCGATCTCTACAAATCTTGAGTTTCTCTTTTAAATAAATTGTAGCAGAAATATTGGATTACATAAGCGTAAAAGTATTGTTTCCGCCCAGGCTCGAACTGAGGACCTTCTGCGTGTAAAGCAGACGTGATAACCGCTACACTACGGAAACTCAGTCCTTTCACCAAAAAAACCATTCCAATTCCTGCAAATTTTCATCTTTCGTTCAAAAACCTCTTCATAAAGTTGAGTTTGTATCCTTACAAGCTGTTGCTTAGCAATTCCTGGAAGCACAAGTGGTGAGGAAATGGTTAAAATTGTTGTCTCCACCCAGACTCGAACTGGAGACTTTCTGCGAATCAAATTTTTTGACCAAAAATTTCGTCCTAATGCCTGTAAATGTCCTCTTTCCGTTTGACAATCTCTTCACAAGCCTTTGCTCAGTGATTCCTGCAAGATTGGTCAAAATTGTTGTTTCCCCGCAGGCTCGAACTGAGGACCTTCTGCGTGTAAAGCAGACGTGATAACCGCTACACTATGGAAACTTGACTCTTTCACTAACTGAAGAATTACGCGAGCACCTGGATTCTTCATTTTATTCAAAGATGAATTAAAAAGTTCACCTCAAATGTCTTTAAGCTTGAAATTGTGTAAAAAGTCCAATACAGTAAAACGTCAGCTTTTCATATGCTAAATTTCGTTGAAATTTAAGCAAAGATACGAATTTAGAATTACAAAATTTGCTTTAAATTGATAAAAACTTATGTTTCCGCCCAGGATCGAACTGGGGGCCTTCCGCGTGTTAGGCGGATGTGATAACCACTACACCACGGAAACTTAATCTTTCCACTACAGATTATCTTTCGATTCCTCCAAATTTCGACTTTCTCTTGTAAATAAACTGTAGCAGACACATTGGATAGCATAGGTGTAAAAGTATTGTTTCCGCCCAGGCTCGAACTGAGGACCTTCTGCGTGTAAAGCAGACGTGATAACCGCTACACTACGGAAACTTGACTCTTTTACTATCGAAAAAAATTCGCCTACGAACGATCTATCGATTTCTGTCCTAAATAACAAATTTGAAAGTAAACAAACGTGGCTAACAAGCGGTCAAGGTTTGGCCTTGTAACTTGACCGTTACCGGCTATAATTGCCTATAATTATTACATTTTTCATCCATCATATTTTCGTGTAGAATGATTGCGATAAGAGCAAGGAAACGTAATTTTTTCGCTTGAGAATTAGGTACGAATTTTAAATTTAATCAATAGAACCAACGTCACGAATTTTATGGAGAAAAAACGATATTTATCGTATTAATTAAAATGTTATACACTGTTGAAATGCAGCCTTTTATTGAAATCTCGCTGTTATTTTCTAACAATATATCACAATTAGTCGTAAAATAAATTATGAACACGTTTAATACTACTTACAGTAGATATTTGCCTGTAATTTAGCGATAAAATACAGTCGTTTCTAACGTGTAAAACGACTGCAGAAGGTGCAATAATACATTCCCATTTTAATTATGTCACATTTTCAGCAAACAGAAATAAATCGTATTCAAATTTATGGAACAATCTAAAATTTCCAACAGCAATATTTTAACACGTACCTGTTCTTCTTCCCACCTATCGCACAACATACTTGTATGTAAATTCACTTGAACCGCGATCTCTTTCATCTTCTACCTCATTTACGATCTGAAATTCAATTTTTAGCCGAAATAAATCACACACATTTACGCTTATAACGTTATTTATATACGTTGTAAAAACCTGGAATTCGCACGATATGAAAAACACAGCTCTTATATCGTATATTCTTCTAGTATAAGAAGGGTTGGAAGTGTGTATAAAGACGGTTAGATAGGGGACAAGGGCACATTTATCATAGCCGGATAGCGATACTCCGAACCGAAAACGTTCAATATTGAGTTAGCCCCCGCTTACAAATATATCAAGCGGCTAAACAAGTGAGTATAGAAAAAAAATTATAAAAAACCGCTTGAAGTTCTGTATCGTGTTAATCCGGAACGTAAATCATTCGGGGAAGATTTACGGTAATTGCCCGGCGCATCCACCATTTTTCATACTCGATCACGCTGCAATAATAGACGCAATTTACATTGAGTCGAGGGAATTCGGGGGAGGAAAAATACACAAATTGAACTTGGAA
The DNA here is from genome assembly GCA_013841215.1 of Hycleus cichorii. NCBI lineage: Eukaryota > Metazoa > Arthropoda > Insecta > Coleoptera > Meloidae > Hycleus > Hycleus cichorii. The sequence goes on from JACDRQ010000449.1 coordinate 2,201, forward strand.
ATTAGAAATGAGCCGGTTCAAATCTCCAGAGAATTTCAAACTCAACTGGCCTTATTGCAATTCGTTTTCGTACTGTCAAACCTGTACACCTCGTTATTTATTGTTTTAATTTGCGTAGGCGGTATTGGATTTGTTGAATTTATTAATCCTGTAATGGAATAGATTTGGGGGTCTTATAAATTTTCGTTTAGAACCAACCACCATGGAGTTTCAATTTAAAACTGTTTTTTTTTGTGTAGATTCCAGGTAGAGTATTACCGAAGCGCGACAAGAGAGCGCAATTAATTTGTATTTAAAAAAAACAAACGGTATTCCGAGAATTTTCCGATAACTCTTATAAAATACCAATTAACAAACAATTATAAATATCCAGTTTTGTTATTTTTTCCTGCCCTCAAATTGAATCCAGTTGATTCATAATTAAAATATTCAAACATCAATATTTATGGTTTTCTTCGATGGATTGTTACAGGACCCGGAACTGTGTATCGCCTTAGCATTCTCTCTACAATACGTTCGATTGTGTGTATTGTGTTGGATGTTAACAATGGCCCATCATATGTACTCCCAATTCCGAACATGTCTACATCTGGTTCCAATTACCGATAATTCAATTGGGAAACATTTCATCAGGTGCGTATAACGATACGATTTTTATTTTAAATCAATTGCTTCTCTCGTATTTGTTGAAATCGAATTGAATAATCGAACACACTGCGTCAATGTGACGGCCGGTACGAAATCCCAAGTGGCTCTTAAAATTTACAATAGAACTCCTGTCAAATAGCAACACAAATTGAATGACTTTCACAAGGAAAGCTCCAATAAAGAAATGATAAATTCGCAAACGAAACCGTAAACAGGAAAGCTTTATTTACTTTCGACTTGTAGCTAATTCTGTATTGTTGGAAATAATTGATGAGATTTGTTCGTCTTTGATTGAAATTTACAGATATTCGTTGTTTGGTTGGGGTGTGCCTGCCATACTTCTAACTGCGAGTATTTCAATGCAATACCATGAAAAAGATGGAAATTTGATGAATACGACCAGTCTTAAAACGCAGAATTGTTGGTAAGTTGTTCAATTTAGTTGACAGATTTTTTTAATTTATTTTAACGGAAACATAACAGAAGTAGGAACGAGAGCTGGTCATAGGTATTGTAAATCTTGGAGTAAAATTATTAATCAATTGGAAAGCCCTTTTAATTTTATATAGACTGGTAGAAAATCGTTGAAATATCAATATTTAGCAAATTATAGCGGAAAATATGAAAAAAATTAAAGAAAAACACAACAAAATTGTTCTCTATCACTCAGAAGACTACCAAACCTCTTGAAAGGTTTACTGAATATTTGAAAAGCTTCAATTTGCCATATTTTGGTAGAAATTGCTTAAAAAATCGATAATATTAGCCAAATTATAGGGGCAAATAAAAATAAAGAATAGAGAATTCAATCGGAATTTTTCAAAATAAAGACATTCGCAGATAGTCTTTAAAAAAGTCGTTTAAAAAAGTGTGGAAATAGAATTTTGCGAAAATTCAGCCTTTATGAAACCAAAAATAGAAGTCCGTAACCTTTCTAATTTATTTATTGGTCATTAAAAATTAAAGTACCATTGCGAAATTTCATTAATAAAGAGTTTTAGTTGTAGTTTCTCTTTAAAATTCAATTCAGGCGCTTTAGTTTCTTTGAAATTTCAAACAAACTTGTAATCTACAGAAAAAATGCACCACTTTAATTTATATTACACTGAAACGGAAGTAGATAAAACAGTATTTATAGTATGCATTTGCAGCTAAATTGTAGCATAACATTAAAGTCTTCATTTATTTAAAAGTTACACGGTTCTTTTATCAGACACTTATAGAAGTAAATGGGTTGCTAATTATAAAACTATTTACTCTATTTAATAACAAACGTACATAAACATCTAGGTGTAGTATTTATAAAACTTTTATCCATTATTATGTATTTTAAAGGCTTTAATAAGCAATAAGTAAAAAACATTGTTAATTGTATTCGAATACTACCCGTTTACTATGAAAGTTTTACTCGATGCTTTGATGAAAATGAAAAACGTGACTAGATAACATCTGTTACAATTCCTTTCGACAACTTCAATTAATTATATCGGAAAGAACGAAAATCGAAAAAATAATACTCCTAATAGAAATAATAAAATGATTTCATTTCTATCTATCATAAGAATATTGTAACGTACAATAAATTGATAGGGATCATTCTCAAATAAATCATCATCTTCAATTCTTTTGTATTGCAGGTTTCTCGATCGGAATGCATTCATTTATGGTTTTCTTATTGCATCAATTCTATTGATTATTACAACACTGTATTTCTTAATTAGATCAGCACTGGTGGCATGTTATGTTATCAATATGCAAGTTGATCGGCGTGTACGTGATAAGATGCGCCGGAAACGGATGCTTCAAATTGCTCTCTTCACCAAGGTAAAACCGACTTGACCACATCGTATGCACTTCATTTATTCTAATGCAAAGTCCAGCAAATCGAGCAAAGAACTAAATAGAATGCATAATTCACAACGATAGAAAGTTGATTAAAAACTACCAAAATTTCGAGCCAAGCAACAACTCTGATTCGATTAAATCAAAGGCAAAAATCTTCAGATGAACGAAATTTTCGTGTCCAATAAAATCTGGCATTTTTAAGTTAATATCGTTGTCCAACTTTAAAGACACGAAGATTATGAAATCTAATTTCGTGTAACTTCCCAGACTTCTGTAACTTACCGGGGGGAAAAAACTACTAATCTGCGAAAAATTAAACTTTTCGCCGTCAAATCTTTCATCCTCAAGCTAATTTACAAAGTCTGGAAGATATTACATGTTACCCAATCTACAGTAAAGTTCAATTAGAATCAATTCACACTACATTTCCCTATAGACTTCGTTGTTGTTAAATTCTCGTGTGCAGATTGTTAATATCTCCCACAATGATTACAATAACATTTGAAAAATTACTAAACTTTGTAGAATATTAATTTTTTTAAAATGTTTGTTAATGTCGCATATAATTGGAGAATCTTTGAGGTAATTCAAGCGAATTTAATCGTCTTTTGTGCGCTTATTTGGCCATCTTGCCAACCAAGTTGATTGCGTTTAATTAAGAAAAAACGCTGAAAATTGCCCCAGATATGCTAACAATAAGCGCCAAGCAATTATTTCTACGGAATATTCAATAAAATTTTGTAAATCTGTAAATACAAGTCCAGAATGCCCCATTTTAGCCCGAAATTTCAGAATTCTGGACTTAATATGAGCTATTTCTATGAGGTCAAAATTTGGACATCGAGACCACCTGAAAGTTGTCTAAAAACGACCCAGAATGGCTAAAAAATGCTAAAACCGACACTTTTTGAATAACTGCCCGATTGGCTACAGGGTTCAAATTTTGCTAAAACCACCCCCGGGGATTTCCCGTATAAACTCTCTAGTTTTACTTCAATATTAAAGTTCTATTTAACTTCCAGATAACACTACTGTTGGGCTTCGTTGTAATTCTGGGTGCATTTAGTAAATTGGCACATTCGGAAATCGCCTGGATCGCATATCATGTAGGCCAAGGTTTACAAGGTATTTTTATAGCAATGTTGGTAACATGTAATTGTCAAGTGTTGAAATTATATACGCGCCGTATGAAATCAAAAGCAATCAAACACATACCGATCTATACAAATATTGGTAAAACATCAACAGCTGCAATGTCGAAATCGACTAGTTTACAATTATTAGCATGGGAACCGGCACCTGATCCTGTTTGAATACGTTCCAGTTTTCTATGGAATGGAGTTTTATTTTAATTAAAATCGCTTTTATTGTAAAAAAATCAACGATATTACCCCCAATTTCGCTACAAACATATCCATCAATTTTCGGAATTATTTTAAAATTTAACATATCAAATATCGGTCTAAAGTCGGTTTCCTGTAAAAATTAACACAATAGTTGAACCAACAACCCTTAACTACAAGCTAATATTATTCCAATATCCTTTAGGGGATATTTGTCTAACTGAATACACCCGATACCGATAATTTTACAAAGGAACTACTAAATTATTATGGAAATATAAACAAGTATAAATTGCCAACTAAAATTGTGAAAATGTGTCTATAACTTACCTATAAATGGAAATTATTGAAACCTTCATTGTAATTGGACGAGTAATGGAAGAGATATTGAGACAATGAGATTATAAACTAAAATTTTAGGTTGTCCAACATAAAATTTCAAAAATTACTGATAATCTTACCAACTTAAAATATACGCCTCTTTCTCGTCTATTACAGCATATGTTGGTGATTTTTGTAGCGTTAGGTTGGATAACCTTTACATCATATCAAATTGAAGAACTCACAGTATACCTGGTCCAAGTCATAATAATCAACTAGAATTTTCAGCAGTTGTATCCGCCCTTTTGTCTGCTAAATTATAACACTTATAATTAGCTGAAAGTTGACTGATTTACAATAGACGGGGTATACTGTACAGATAGATCTGAAAAATAATTGTTGATTATTTGCGCTATTTATTGGGATAGAAAATGTTTAATTGTTGGATTCTATTCGATTGAATGTAAAATTTCTATTGTTGTTATTTAGTTATTTAATTGATTAAAAATAATTAAATTGATATATCAGCAATATTATTACAATAACAATAGACGTAATTATGTAATTACTATATTGTTTTATTGATTGCAAAATTACCCAGCTTTGACCCACTAAATTAGAATGGAAAGTGTAAAAATAACCAAATATTTTTATAAATTTGAGCCATCATCAAGAGATTTCATTTTTCATAGAACTGTTACGATTTATGTTTATTTAAATTGTATTTGTAAATGAGTGGTACCTAATAAATTATTTATTTTATATAAACCTAAAATATTGGAATTTTAATGCCGATTCCTGTCTAACTAAATCAGTAAAACTATCCAATTTGCAAGTCTTCGATCGGTCAAGATAAATTGGAAAACTTCCATTCAAAAGGACGCTTCTTCTGTAAACTTCTGAAAGGAGCCAAACCATTTACCGATGCCGCCCTTTCCATTGACTATTTTGCTAAAATTCAATACTGAAAGGAACTGTAAAGGGGCAGAAAAATTCCGACAGATGTTGAAGCGAAACTCGGTCACGTATCTAACCGAATTTCCTATTTTCCTGCTTACGTCGAATGATTGATAATGTTTAACTAAACTTCCATCGAATTCCATCATTTCTTGATGTTTCGCATTATTCAATCGTCAATATAAAATTTAATGAAAGACGGAGTATTTCTGTTGGAAAATTGAACTTCATTTTCAATGACAACAATCTGTTGTATCTCTCGAATGAATCCTGTTGGAGATTTGTAATAACGTTCGAAATAAATACAATAGGAATGAATGTCCTGTTCAACAATATTGGATTCGTTGATGGGATCTGATTCTCGATTTTTTGTTTGTCACATTTTCTCTACAACAATAGAGATGATATTGGGAAATAATCGCTATTTTCTGGCGTAAAAATGATGATGTAAACAGACCTAAACATCAAAGACCCTGTCTAAAATAATGAGCGCGTAACGAATTATATTATAAACAAGATCGACCCTTTTTCCAAATACAAGATGAGTTTTGAAATGAATATCCTTACTCTATAATTGCTCCAGTTCAGTGCGTTAATTGTCTTTGATTTTCTTGCTTTTTTTCGTCTCAAATCATGAAATATTTATGAAATGTCGCCGCCTGGACAACATAAATTCCCCACATACAGCAGCCATCATTTCAGGCATTTTCGAAACGTGTTTTGTTTCATTGGAAGTGCCCATCAAAACGGCAATTTTCGCCGTCATTTACCCCATTTCCATCCGTTATTCTCCCGGAAAGCGGTATTGTTTTAGTATGAAAAATAGTTGGAAACACCCCCAAGGGAAATTAATTAAAAGCAAAAAGCGACTCTAATATTTCCGCCCAATGTGATAATATTTATTGTAATAAAAACGATCTAAACTCAACTTTAGTCATTATTGCGGAAATCCACCGGGTCGCGACAAGAAAAGCGCTAATTTTGTTTTTTATTTCAAATTGGGAGAATTTCGGTCATGTTCGTCTACAACTTGATCTAATTATTCGTCAAATATTTACTCCAATTTGTCGCTTGTAAACAAACACAATTTACAAACTGCCCTTTTAAATGGGGGACTCCAGAGAGCGATTCGTACGAAATGGGAAAAATTACACGTCTCCTAGATTTTGATCGGGCACAACTTATTACAAGCTAGAATACAAAATGAGTCGAAAAGATAAAAATCGACAATAAATCGGAATCAACTTCAAATTTGCCCATCATTTCTCATCTATTCAGAATAAAATCAACGATTTTTCAATTCGAGTTACGATCAAAACTTTAAAGATGCCGTAGTTTTGTTTGTTGAAGTTTTAAAACTGCCTCAAGAGCTTTTCGTTAGTTATACCCACACACTGCCGTAATAAACGTTAAAGTTTATAATAAACACCCTACGTTTTATTGGTGCATTGTTCTTGCATGTTAGTAATAAAACTTTTATAATTCTAAAATATTGAGTCGTATTCTGTACGGAAATTATCATTCTAGAATACCGGAAGTTAGCAAAAACCTTATGACAATACGACTTTAAACGAGCAACAGTAATAAGAGGGGTGAATGAATAAAAGTTGGAGTTAATTTAGGAAGATTTATAGTGCCTCCGGTGTTTTTTAATAAAGAAAACGAACTTCAATGCCTACACTACCATAAATCATTTACATTCATATGATAGAAAAAAAAACGGGAAATTAATGAGAAGTCAAAGTTGATAATTATTAAAGTTTCTTTTCCAATATGTCTTTGAACAGGATACCTTCGTTAAAACAACGTACTTTCAATGATTCGTTTTCGATATTTTCCCTCTATTAATTATAACTAAAGTTCCTGTAAATTAATGAACAAGTTTCAGGCGTAAATAACCCAAGAAAATTAAATAAAAATAACGTTGAATTAAAAATAATCCTATAATGTTTCATAATTAACTTATTTAATAGAATACTGGAATTAAATTCGTTAACAATTCAACAAATTTTAACAACATGTATTTCATTGCAACATTTTACCACACAGTTGTATTCTATAACTTTTTGATTATTCGTTACCACGACAACGCTTCTATCTCGCTCTGTCAAGTTGGAAGAGACAAGAGTATTCAACCAACGTTGTCATAGTAGCGAATCGCTAAAAAGTTAGAGAATACGACTGACAGATTACAGTCAAATTGGCGGAATATCTCAGAATACGAGCCTGAACTCCGACTTGTTGTTACAAATTGCTGTCTTGTAAACCCCATTGTTTGATTATTATTGAAATGCCACATTAAATTCGTTGTAGTTTAATGGCAGAAGGCGTAAATATAAAATTAATTAGATCAGACAAAAGACCACCCCAAAATTTAATACCCAACAAAGTATATAATTTATGAAAATTGAAATTTTCTCTGGCATATTGCGGGAGCTGTTGTTTTTAATAAAACATAAACACAAAATGTAGACAGCATCCTTCTACAATCTTTATGTAAATGAATATTTTATACATCGACTGTATCGACTCGGCCAACTTGGCTCAAATTAACAGAAATCTGGTCAATTTTCACAGCAAGAACAAGGCAATTTCTCGATCTCGAGTATTAATAGCGAGAAGTTGAGTTGTAATTGACAAATATTCGATTAAAGTCGTCCGAATTATTGTAGATCGACTATAAATAACGAGATTCATCCTAATGGTTTGAATAATCAGAATTATTATCTTTAAGAAGGAGATTTTATGGTAATTCTGACACAATAAAAAGCCTTCCGTTCTATAATAGGGGTGCGCAATGATGGGAAATAGCTATGAATAACATTGTATTCATACTAGAACATATTTTTAATTCAACTGAAATCTTCCCTGTTTCATAATTTATTGTTAACAACAAATCTACCCGAAAATAGTTAAAAAATAATACAACTATAACAGAAAATACATAAACGTGCACATGTTGAATTTATTATCGTATTGTTCACAATTCTGTGCAACGAAGATGATTTATGGATAAATCGTGGCATTTTATTTACAATTCTAGAATGATCATCAAACAACGTAATGTAATCGTTATCAATTTAATAATTCGAGAGATGCGAACAGACGGGGGCAACGAGGAAAATAACACAATTATGTGGCTCATTAATCAACAATTTTTCAATTTCACACGAACATCCAAACGTGACGACAATTTTCCCAGAATTTTCCCCGCTTCCTTGCAATCGACATACGATCGATAAGGTACAAGATAAATCAAAAAACAAGGTCAGTTTTAGATTTAATTAAACGCGAATTAATGCCGAATTTCATTTAAAAAATTATCCTCTTTTGAGCGAAATGCTCGATTATTTGCCGTTCTAACGAATGAAGAATTCGCAATAAAATTAACACCTTTTACAAATCGCGCTGGTCTAATTAAGACTATTGTATTCGTTTTTTACTTGCTTCTAATTTAAATTTCGTTCATTAATTTGTCGAAACTTCAATAATTGGAGAAATTCCTAATGAATCTTAGTTTAATAAATCGAAATTGAATCCGTTTTAATGACTCACACTTGAATTGCACAATCCATCGAAACCGAATCGCGGCTTCAACAGGGGTTAGGGATCGAATTTCGAAGACGGCGTCTTATCAAATGCCCGCATTGTGGAGGCGAAATTGTATGTCAATATCCTTTTGGATCAATTCTAATGGAAATGGGTTAAGTGAAGCGTTCGGTCTATAGAGGTGGTTCATTAGAAAATTTCAAAACGTCAATAAAAAAAGCAACAATGAAATTTGCTGAAGATTGAGGAAACAATATTTTCCAGGTACTTGTGCCAATTTCTCAATTGCCATCAATGTTTTTCTCGTAGAAGAATCTTGAGCAAGCACAAAATGAAATTGAATTGTTTCTAAATCTCGATGTTTGAAATTTTCGATAATTACACAAATAATTAAGTAAACAGCAAAACTGATAAGATGTCCAGTTGAAAAATATTTAATAACAATCAAATTAATTGATATCAATAAATTATTACATCATTTGGTTTATTGTTAATTAGTTTCTCGTTCGAATTTACACAATAAATTCGTATTTAGAAAACAATAATTAGTTGTTGTTTTTGTTATTGTTATTTCAAAAGATTTGAGAATTTGATGTGTAAGGTAAATAATAAATTGGCCACAATATAAATAATGTAAAGAAAACTATCTAGTCGAAATCAGTCCGTGGAAATGTTCCAATCGTGCTAAATCAATTAATTAATTAACGATTTTATCGGCAAATACAAACGAAACAACCAAATATGAGGGATATTTTAGTGTTTTTATCGATTGTGATTTTGATTAATTGTGCAACAATACCAATAAATCAACAAGACCAGTAAGTAAATCCAGTGCAATTCACATTAAATAATAATTCGGGTTGTGTGTTTGTAAATTTCATGTTTATATGCTAACTGGAGTTAATTTGTTTGCGTTATTATTAATATTTTAAAATTAATTAAAAGTCCGGCCAGACTATTTGATCGATTTTTGTAAATTAAGACTATAAAAAATGGAGTATATATTTAAATTTCGTTGAATAATAATAAGGGTTATTACTCGAATTCACATAGTTGACGGAAAAAATTCTAAGCCATATTTTGGGGTTGAAAAATGATGACGAAAATACGTTGGAGATTCAACCCATTATTACCATGACCATATCATCAATTTTTTGCTGTTTGCCCTGTTTCATAACAACGCAACAACATAGGGGCGAATGTAGTAATGGTTTTGATGAATTTTAGACAAACACAACAATACCGGCTCGTCTCATCAAATTTCCACACAAAAACCCAACACAAATATAATTTCAACCCGATTATTTAGTGATGAAGGGAAAAATAGAATTGTTTGATGATAGAGATGAGATTCGGATATTTGTCCGTTTCTTTTGTGTGAATTGTGAGAATTTTTGATTTTGTCGTGTCTGTTTCGGAGTTGACGAGTTGAAAGAGCGAAAATTTGAAGAAACTTGAATATTTTAGAACGAATTGAAAGTAGATCAAAGTGTCCTAGGAATTTCAGGATACTAGGAATTCACCAACAGATAGTTCGCAAACAACGTTGAATATGTCAGAATAGATAACATGGGAAATGATAAATTCTGTAATTTTCTTACCTGTTACTAAAATTGACATTATTATCCCCGGTGGAGAAAGGTCTACCCGTTTACAGTTTGACTGATTTAGGACTATTATCCAATTTTCAAATGTCTAAATTCCATTTGCCGATTTAGTCTAAAATTTCAATAAATCCACTTGTCTTCACTAATATTTCCTCAAAAGACCCAGCGTACCAATTTCCTGTAATATTGTTGTTTATTCACAGGTTTACATCGTCAACGGAACCTGTTCGGGATTCCACCAATATAGAGACGACCCAAGTTCAGGAAACCACCAACCGTAATGGAGATCAACTGAAACGCTGTTCTGAGTATAATTTTAATTAAACTCCCTCCATTTCCAATTTAATCTTACAATATCGAAAAAATATCATTCCAGTTGCGATATAGTCAACAGCAGTTATCAGCCGGATAACGTCCTGGCTTTATCTCGTCGCGAAATCAATTTATTTGAACGGAACCGGGAACGCTGCGAGAACTGCCGCCGGAATCCTATATGCCAAGATCTATCCAGATGTCGGACGTGTAAAAGGATTTGCGATCGAGTCGCTGAACAGCTGGCAACATCAACTACAACCGAATCAACAGCGAATAACATTCCAATGGAGCCAATTGTGGGGCTACAACCGCAATTTAATCCCGATGAAATAACGATGCGATTCGCTGATGAATCTTCAAACAACCATCAGGAAAGATATTTCACTATAGGCGCCGTTCAGTCGGGCGCAACAATGGATTTAATTGCGAAACTTTTCAATGTCGATAATCGAGACGAATTGGAACAATTCGTAATTTTGGGCAAATTAAAACAAGGTGGTGATGGTGAAGGTGTTGCAAATGGTCGGCAATTATTTATATGGGATTTAGGGAAGGTTTTCGGATGGAATAATAAACCGATAGTTGCCGAAATTCACAGTATTGAAAGTAAAGTTGATGATAATGAGAAAATTGATTTAGCTGAAGAACTGAATAGGGAGTTGGATAAAGCGATACGTAAAAGAAAAGGGGAATTAGGTCAAAACCAATTGAGTCGGGATGAAATTGATAATTTGATCAATGCAACAATGACAGAGGTAATCGTTAATCTTCAATATTATCTACTTATATTAAAATCCGAAATTAATTTCAGATATTGAAAAGACGTAATGATACTGTTGGATGCTCTATGGAGGAGGATTTTGGGCCTATTGTTGATCTGCGTATTCAACAACAACCGGAGAAGATTTATGGAAATATCCATAAAACTCCAATAGTTAATCCGTCTGTAATTCAGGATAGTTTCGAACCGAAATCAGATACTGGCGATATCATCATTGGTGAGCCATTAACATCGACGGAAGCCCAACTGTTACCGGAATCCGATAATCAAGTCAATAACGTGAGTCAATACAATTCAAGTGACAATATTAGCAGTAGTAGTAGTGGCAATAGTTCAGAATCGGCTGAAGATCCTCGTGTTGGAGATTCAAATCTACCTAATTCAATACAAAACGCTGGCGCAATACAAAAGGACATTACAAAAATTGTAGAAGACAGCTTTAAGATTCCTGGAATTTTCGAATCAACCGGGGAAAGTCCTGTAAATCGACAATCTTCTCAGAATATCCAGAAAGTCGTAGAAGGTGGCCGAAACCTCCAAGAAGAAATAAAGAACGTTATAGAAAATAGCCGTAAATTAGCCGAGCTGAATGGTAACATTGTCAAGCAACAGAGCCCAGATTTATCGAATAAAAATCAACTGGAAGACAACGCGAATATTGCCAATTCTCAACCGAAAAATCTTCAAGAAACAATACAAAAAATTATAGAGGATAGCCTTAAAGTACCGGAACCCAACGACAATATCGTAAAACAACAGAGCCCAAATTTACTGGAAATTGATCAAAAAACCGTGCTACCGACTGAAGAAAACTCACTGTTAGAATCTCAAAAAGATCCCGAACAAATCCAAAAGACCATCGACGATCTTGAATCACCCTCGACAACCGATACAGCCCAAGGTCCAAATTTCCCAACTCGGAACCAAATCAACGAGCCGCGTTTAATGGAAAGTGCTGCTCCGCGGCCTGCAGCAGCGCAAGCTACGAAAACAACATCAACCGTACCAGCGGCCTCATATGAAGGAATGCCAGTCGATCAAATACCCATCGTTTTCCCTTACGATCTAGCCAGACCGATGCCGAATACGTCAGAACACGATGCTCTCCGGCAATTCGAAGGAATGCCGGCTGAAAGAATGTCGAAAGTATTCCCATATCATCTCGCCCAGCCGTTTACGCAATTACCTGGAGAACCAACGAACGAAATAAATCCAACAATTAATAACGACACTACAACACCTATAAATGTAATAGAGAACGCCGTGGGCTCACCGATACCGGCGAATCGTGCTGCATTATCGAATACTGATGAAAAATTCCATACTTTCGGTTCATTAATTCCAATACCCGGCCAGAATGCTGACGCAAACGTTCGAAATGTGTACTTTTTAGGTAAAGATATAACGTTGCCGTTGCAGATGCACCAAGATACGGACGGCGTAATGCAATTAAGTGTGGATATGGAGAAATTGTGCAATTGCAAGAACAAAACCTGCGGGAAAACGCACAAAAATTTGGAAGAATTCGGCAATAGTCTGTGGAAAAATATTGAAACTGGACACGATTTCAAGAAAACATCCGATATTATGAAGCGATCGCCGAAAATCGACAATTTTCCCAGCGATAACAATTATCTAGAAATGGAAGATAAATTGGATCAATTGAATAGAGTCGTAGAGAAATTCGAAGAGGAAAGCGAAAATCTACTGGAAGAAAGCACAAAAGTTCTACTGAAAAATGTGGAAAACGAAGGAAACGTTCAACAGGGTGTCGATTTAATTAATAAAATGTTGACATGGATGAGAACTATCGTCACCGAGAAACAAAATTGAGGGAAGCCCCTAATTTAGGCAATTTTATTTATTGATTTTGTACTTTTATACAATATGTAATCCGAATCGACATACAATAAAAATATCGAAATTTAAATTGTATTGAAAAACTTATTTACATTCATCATAATTGGAAGCAAAACTAAATGTAGATTGATCAAAATTAACGTAAATACACCTAATATTGTAATTATTACCTCATTTAAACGGTAGTCAATTAAAATTAAAGAATAGTAAATATAATTGTGGTCAATAAACTAAAACTATTCCAATATTTTTGGAAATTTTAAGTAAACAAAATTGGAATCTATATGCAATAAGGCTGTTTTCGTGCTATTTTGTGCTATTACAACAAAAATCTAAAAATCTACATACCCCGATAGAGTCGAAAATAAAACTGGAAGAATTCTTATAACTGCTAACTTAGATTATATGTGCGAAAAAACATAATTACATAATTGAAAGACGGAGTGAGAACTGGAAGAAGTGTTTTCAACAAACAGCAACCACTAAAATTAATAGAAAAAAATCATGTGATAACTATGAATAGAAACTATTACCTAACTATTGAAATATATACAAATTATAATTGTTTTTTCTAAAAAAAGACATGATATTTCGTTATAAAACTATTAGTCTCTAGTTAAACGTTGATGTAATTGTGGAAATAGTACAATTTCAGGTATAACTGGCTTTGGTAACGGTATTGTAATTGGTGGTGGTTCATCAACATCCTGTTTGATTTTGTTAATCGGTTGCAATCGTCGAATATTACTAACAACATTCAAGCCTTCAACAAATCATATGAGAACAGAAAATTAATTTGTTTCGAATACTCACCATGTACAGTTCGTTTATGTTGTGTTAATAAATAGCCCATTAGAAAGCTTTCCGAACACAATTCGCATTGGAAACGTTCACCAGTATGCCGGCGTACGTGCGCTTTCAAATCATTACCTTGGGCAAATGCTGCATCACAATATGTACATTGATAAGGCTTCTCGCCGGTATGTGTACGCATATGGACTGTTAAATTGTAAGCACTAGAAAATTGATTTTAATATTAAAATAGAGACAGATCTGGATTTCTATTCAATAATTCGCATAATGAAAATCACTTTCAGGATAGAGAAAATTGCATTATCACTGAAATTATCTCAATATTGATATAACAAAAGTATAGTTAATAAAACTTGAACATTCACAATATTAACTGTACAACAGTCTAAATATGTACTGAATAAATATTTAACGAAATATAAATTCGATATTTTGAAGGATCCTCTGATATAAAGACTAAATAATAAATATTTTTGAACATAATAGAGGGAATCTGCTGAATTGTTGAACGACTAAACATCAACATCTCTGTTGTTTTCTGAATTGTAAGTTTTTTAATAATAAAATTGAGAAAAATCCAAATATTTAACGGTAGAATTCATTGGCGTATTTACGTCGATTTAGTTACTTTGGAAGCAATTTTCGGGAAAACTACAAAGAAAATTGAAAATCCACTCTCGCCTAAGTGTGGAGTTAAATTTCGTCTATCTAATCGTATAAAATTCATTTCATTATACTAACTCTACAAAAAGTTATGTCTGTTTTTCAAATTAATTTTCAACATAATTATGACCTTCCATATTTCCGGAAATCCGGTCATTTCAAAAACAACCCCGTCCAAAGTTGGAGGATTACAATTAGAATCGAATGAGATATGCACAGTTTCGACATCTGTCACGATTTTTAAGATATGCGTGTATATCTTATAGGATTTATAATTGGCGATAAACTAGCTATCTCTAAACAATGGGCGGTATTCTCTATTGCGCAATTCGTTACCATGACAACATTGGAGACTGTTTCCTATTTGTCTCTTCAATTATACATACGATTGAATTGTTGTCGTAACAAATCTCCAAAAAGTTAGCGAATACAACTGAATATCTCTGTTGTTTTCAGGAATACGAATTGTTAGATGATGGAATTGAGAAAAATCAATGGAAATGCAATTGTTTGGTTTGTACTGAAATTAAATTGTGTTATATTACCGTCCAAAACCACGGCCACAGATCGTGCACAGGTGTGTCTTCTCGCCAGTATGATAACGTTCATGTACTGTTAAATCGGTCGTACGTGGAAAACCTGTAAACAAAACTCATCAATATTTATGTTGAAACTCGAAATTTTTCGATTACCTTTTCCACAATATTTACATTTGAATGGTTTCTCACCACGATGCCGTCTCATATGTATAACTAAATAATCGTTACGTATAAATCGCTGGCCACATTCTGAACATAAGAATTTCTTCGAATTCTCATTATGGAATTTCATATGTTCGTTTAAATGTGATTTTGATAAGAAGCATTTCTCGCATGTTTTACATTTGAAACGTTTCTCACCTAAATGACCACTAATATGGATATCGCGATATTTTTCTGTTGTGAATGTTTTCGAACATATATGACACTCGAATTTTTTATCACCAAAACCCTAAACAATCATCGATAATCAAATTAATCATTAAATTAGAAATTAATATACCTTATCCCTTAAAGTATGCTTAATTGTTTTATGTTTTTCCAATTGATCGATTTTATTAAACGTTTTTTGACAAATATCACATTCGAATTCGTGTTTTTCGTGTATTTTCATATGTTGTGTTAGATGATCACGACGTGTAAATGAACGATTACAAATTTCACAAACATACGGTTTCTCTGTTGAATGGGAATTTAAGTGGCGTTTATACAAATTCAGACGCGAAAACGTCTTATTACAAGTTTCACAACTGTACGATTTCTATTAAAATAGTTAATTAAAAAAAAAAGGGAAATTATATGGAAATATACGAACATTTGAACGTTTACGGCGGCCAGGTGGGTATTTTCTCGGGCGGCCGGGTCCGCGTTTCTTTCCTTGTCTCATCGGCATATAATCCGAATCGCCTTCAGACTGATTACCATTGGTTCCATTATCAATTTCATCCATCAATTCATCATCGAATTCATCTTTATTATCAGTATCAGTTTCGATTTTATTGATAATATTCTCTTCAATTTCCTGATCGTTTGTTATTGTAATTTTAATATCTTCAAATAACGAATTCTCTTCATTCTCTTTACATTTTTTAACATTATTCTCTTCAACTTCAACAAACGGTTCAAAATAATCGTCACAATCTGAATTTGTTGTTGTATCTTGCATTTCCGAATCACGATCAATTTCATAATAATGTTCAGCAATATTATCGATATTATCTAAAGTTGGTAGTATTGGTTGTTGGTTTTCATGTAATTTCTTATGTACTTCCATGCTATCTTCGCGTGAAAATCCCCGATTGCATATATCACAAATAAATAAACGATCACCTTTACAGCGTACTGTATGTAATTCTAAATGATCCGAACGATTAAAGCCTCGATTACAAATTTTACACGAATACGGTTTATGTTTTAAATGTGTTGTTAAATGTCGTTTTAAATGTTCGACTCTTGTTAATGTTTTATTACAAATTTTACATATATGGACTTTTTGGGTTTTATGTGTGATTTCATGGCGTTCAACATGTGTCTGTCTCGTATAGCCTTTACCGCAATATTTGCATTTAAATAGATCACCTAAATGTAAACGTTTATGACCTCTTAAACCGTCTAATGTTGTAAATACTTTATAACATTCACGACATATTAACAATATGCTTGTATTGTTTATAAAACGGATGTAATCGAATTGAGTTGACAGTTCATCTGGTTCTTTTGCTGTACTGAGCGGATCTTGTTCTACTGAAATCAAATAATGAAACAGATATTATAGGAAATTTAAGCAACATAACAGATCAAATTCATAATTTTGTTCCCTCTATGGAAATTTAAAAAGAAATTGTATTCCTAAATAGAGCTATAACATGCCAACTTATAGCTTTACTGGTCTATTTCAGCATTTTTATATCTTCCTGTAAACTCATAAAATTCGGTCATGTGAATAAAGTTTAGTAAATATCAAAAATCGAAACAAAATCAGAGAGATATTCGCGATGATAAGAGCACAATCATCTTATCCATTTGAACAGAACTATTTTGTTTTCAAATTATTCTCTATTTTTAAACTAGAAGTATTTAAATGTTGCGCGCTTAAATGTTAGCTTCCCATTGGTTACTTTACAGATAAGTTCACACAACTCAAAAATAATGCCTGAAAAGATTGGATTTTGTTGTTTCAATAGCATTCTAGTATGTACTATTCGCTAATTATAAAAACAGTACTCAACAGGGAGTTAAATATATTTGACTTAAGGCAAAAGGGTCATAAATATTTACACTGATGGCCTAAACTATGTAGTTTTTTCTATGTAAACCCGGCTTTAGTCAGGACTCCTCCTAGTTTAAAAACAAAGTACAGCCTACCAAATATTTCATTGAAACAGCCCTATTTGATGAGCGATTTGAGAAATTTTATGGACTTGTAGAACCCTAGATCATTTTATTAAAATTTGAACTGCGTAGCTCATGGGAAAGTTGGTCAATTGATTAGATGAGATTTTCGAAACCAAGCCAAATATGTCCAAGGACTCAAGAAGCTTACCCACATCTCTTTTTTCATTTTCCTCCACTGAATTCTAAAATGAACGCGAATCATTCCTATCAATTCCAGAGTAAAATGGAGAAAAACGTAGAAAACCCAACGTTCGGGGAATCTTTAGTGTATAACTCGTGTTAGATAGGTTTTTGAGCAACTTCCTGGTGATCTACATGGTTCAAATTTAGCCCAAATGATCGCTATAAGTTAGAATCATTCAAGTGAAACCGGGATTGTGATTTTTCTTAATTTTAACGGCAATCACTTAAAAATTAACGCATTACTGTTAAGATGACGGAATTTTTGAGTCGCCGCAATTTTTGGGTGTACAAAATTATGAATTTGTTGCGATTTCCAACCGATTGAAACCAACCAGACATGGAATTGGCAGCGTCTTGTAGCTCCTTTTTGATGTCGTTAATATCGATTTCTTTCGGTATTTCTTGATCGATTAACTGGATATTAACTTGACGTATGTACTGTTTTAAACTATCTTCAACTTCTTTACATTGTTTCTTGAACGTAAATGTCGTTTTTAATTTTTCCAAGCAATCTTTACAGATCAACATTGGCATACCATCACCTTCCCGTATCTGTATAGACGTACAATAATTATTTAATTAGAATTTGATAATTATTTTTTAAGGAAAGTAACTTGCCTGTACGCTCGTGCAAGCCATTAGCATCTCGTCAATACGGGGATTGTCGTTGCCTAAATCGCTCAATTCAAACAATGAGACCATATCGTCCCCTTGTTGTTTGCACGTGCGACACGTACGCTCTAAATCGAGTTTTTCGGTTTCCATATTTTCGGAAAATTCGGAATCAAACTGGCTGAATTTGAGGGAAAAATTCGGAAAAAAATCCCAACACAATTTCGACGATTTCAGATGACACCAAGCCAACGTAATCGACTCCACTGGTTAACACATGCGTCAAATATACAGTTGGCGTTGTTTACATTTTTTCCACTTCAATTGTCTCTTATTTGTACCTACATTATTGCAAATCACTTTTGTTTTAATTGTTTATAAAGAAACCCATTTAATTAAATAATTAAATTAACAATAAGTATGTAATTATTATAACACAAACTTAAATAAAATCATAATAATGAGAAAAATTCAGTTAGTTGGCAAAAGTTCGAAGTTTCATTTGCACAAATCGCAACTGACAAAATTGCAGGTTGGCCAACTGCAAGAATTTTCGAATAAACAATTGCACGATAATTAACGTAAATTAATCGAATTAAATTTTAAAATTAATTTTGCAGTACCTTAGGTAATGTATATTATTAAAATATTGAATTTATAATAGATTATAAATAACTGAAATTTCGGCGCCAATTTTAAATTTTATTTCTGCAGCGAAGAGTTGATTTCTTTAAAATTGTGCTACAATTTCCTCAACTTTCAGTCAATTTCGGTTTTATAATTTAATGTTAATATTGCTTTAAAACCTGGAATAATAGATTTTTTTTGAATAACAGCATTAGTCCGAAGACGCAAATGATCGAATGTCACTTGTTAGAAATACAGTGTTGTCGTTTAAAAATTTCAAAAATTAAACAATAATTTTATAAATTTAATCAATCCAGGAATATTTTCTGCGATAAAATAATTACAAAGACTAGCAAATTTTGCGATAATTATTTTTAGACAATGAAAGAATTGCGCTAAATTATTCGTTTGTCGACGCCCATTTTGTGGCGCCAATTTCAAAACATCACAGCTTCAATTGAGACAATCACCTGATTTAATTGATAAATTTATTCATATACACATTTTATACATCAAATCTATTTATTAATAATATTATTTAGCCTAAATACATCTGCGTATCTCCAAAAAAATTACATTTTCTTTACAAAATAACAGCCTTACTGTACATAATTTTTACGTGATAATATCTCATGATCAAGGCAATATTTATAAGAGAATAAACGAACGAAAATCTAACAATATAGGCGGATAATGGGTATTCTTTAGTAATATAGAAAATATAGATGCTTGTTAAATAATTGTTAAAATTAATCAATCACAATTTGCAAAATCAAATAAAATTAGGACGAAACAATCAACTATTTCGGATTCATATTTGACGTTGGCATAAATTGTTGTTGTTGTTGTTGTTGCTGTTGTGGTGGTTGTTGCGATTGGGGTGGACCGTTTTGTAGCATAGTTTGCGATCCGATTACACCACCATTTGGTGGGAAATTCGGTGGGAACATTTGAGGTCCATAAATTGGCATCCTTTTTAAATTCAATCATTAATTCATAAATAATCTCAAATACGAATAGCTCACCTTCGATCATCAGTTGGAATCATATTCGGCGGCGGTAATGTACCTGGTGGTAAATGATTTGGTGGTAAATGTGTCGGTGGCATCATTCCACTAATTGTTGCATAATGTTGTGGATGATAATGCGGCATTGTAACCGACGGTGGTGGTATAAAATTCGGTGGTAATGTTGGTGGTATGCCGGCCGCTTGTGGAGGTAATTGTGGATTATTAAAATTCATCGATGTTGGTGGTGGTGGTTGTCCTGTTGCCATATCATTGAAACGATACGGTAATTTACTATTAATCGGTGAATATTGAGGTTCTCTCATTAACGTATGATATAAACTTAAAGCTTCAACTAAATCAGCACTTAATTGTGTTAATTGTGCATGTTTACGATCAACACGTTCTAATTCGGAATCAATTAATGGATTCATTGAATTGACTTCACGTTCTAATTTTAACATTTCCTCTGTATCAGTTTCTGGATTTGTTGGATCAGCTTCATGTAATAAATGTAATAAACGATCAATTTTCACTTCATCAATTTCAACTTGATCTGATTCTTTATCAACAGATTTCCCATTATCAACAGTCTCTTTAGCTTGGACGATTTGTTTTGCTTTCTCAAACACTAGAAACAAATCGGATAATCGAAATAAATACAATTTATAACGAATCACTCACGAAATTTCTCCGGTTCTACTGATAAGTCTTGTGTAACGAAATTCGATGGGAATAAACCTTCGCCTCTTTGATTGCTGCCTTTCCACCAATTCGGATCAGAATCGTCCAATACAAATACTAAAAAAATACACATTATAATAGAAAACAATTGGAATTTTAATAAACTCAACTAATTTCGCCAGCATTAAAAGTCAATTCGTTATCTTCAACGGCTTCAAAATCGTATAAAGCTCGAACTTTTTTCGGTTCTTTAACCGGTGTAGTATTCAATGATCCTGTTGTACCGCTAGCTGCTAAATTCGTCGATGGATATAATGATGTATTCGTCGTATTTCTGGGTGAATTTGTTGTTTCTTTTAATGATAATTCAATTGCTTTTAAAATTTGCTCTTCCTCCTCTTGAGATTCAACAACATTTGGATCTTTACTAACAGCAGCTGGCTTTTTAACAGGCTACAATAGATATGGATTATTGTTTTATCGATAAATATAATAATTGGTTACCATATCTGATGAGAAATCGTAACCTTGATTCTTTAAATGTACATATAATGAGGGTATCAAATTTAATTGTGTATCGTTTTTAAATTCGTTCTCCGACCATTTCTTCAACGATTCGCGCAGTTTCTTTGCAACTTTCGGATGGGCTTTGGTCATCAATTTCAAAAAATCAGTTTCAAACTCTCTAGATGCAACTTCTACATGGAATGTTTTACCACTGTTCTTCACGCAAGCATCCAACAACTAGAAAATTGTAGAAATTAGTTTATTTTAGTTGAAAAAACAATTTGAGAGCTTACAGTAACAGCTTGTATTGCAATATGTGGATCAGAATTGTACAATCTCTTTATAATTGTTTTAAGATAAGATTTGGCATCCTCTGGTGTCTTACCAGCTTTATCACAAATCGCTATAATTTGGTACCAGTCCTCTTGTGAATTATTCTCATTAGTCGCCAATTCTATACAGACACAAAAAAATCAGAACAATCACCTATGAGTCATCTAAATTATCAATAACGATATCGAATGATAAAATTCAAATTAGTTCGAATTTAGGTGGCTTGAAAGTTATTTGTGGTATAAAAACTAAGATGACTCACCAACTTCTTTAACAATATTTTCATTAACTGTATCAAACAGACCCATTTTTTTTAATTGTTGAATTAATTAAGTCTTTATTAGTTTACAAAAATGGCGTAATTAGAGAAATTTAACATAATTTAATAATTACCAACTTTTTTATGTTTTCTTCGATGATTTTCGATTAGAGTGACATTTCACCAGAATTTTGACATATCACTGTTGCCAACATTTCCGGATAAATCCCTAAGTAATAGAACGCAATTTTAGGAAAAATTATCGCAAAAGAACGAAAATTAATACGTAATTTAATAAAATTAGCCACAAATTTACGTTAAAAATTAAAATAATTCTATAAGCTGAATTACATTTTTCTTATAAAAAATACTTTGTTATTTATATGAAAATATCGTGCATTTTTCTCGATTTTTGTACAATTATTTATTTGAAAATAGTTGCGAAAATTCTGTAAATTTCAGGAATTAAGTTAAAATGGACAACACATAATATATGCAAGAGTACCAACTTTGTTTTTAACCAATATTGTTCAACGTTATGCAACATTGAGCCAAATACAATTTAATGGCAATCTAAAATATCAATTGGCATTTTATTTTAATTCATACAAGAGTAAAGTTGGAAAATTTTGGGTTATTTGAATTTTTATCGCAGTGGTTTTGAATTATTTTGGAAAAACTGACATCTACGCCGCTGGTTTTGGTGATTTTATCGTTGACATTTAGTGATTTTTGTCGCTCTAAGTTTGCCGAAAGTGCCATCTGTCTTTTCCGTTTTGTGGTGCGTGCAGCACGTTTTTCCATTTTGGTATTCGACCAAATTTCGGGAAAATTTCGGTGAATTTACCGTGAAAGAATTATTTTTCGTACGTTTCTATTAGATTAGCGATGAGTTCGCTAAAATTACAAAAACGTTTGGCCGCATCTGTAATGCGATGTGGCCGTAAAAAAGTGTGGTTAGATCCGAACGAGATCAACGAAATTGCCAACACAAATTCTCGTCAAAACATCCGTAAATTGATAAAAGATGGTTTGATCATCAAGAAACCAGTAGCTGTCCATTCGAGGGCTCGTGTACGCAAAAATACCGAAGCTAGGCGTAAAGGTAGACATTGCGGGTTTGGTAAACGTAGGGGTACGGCGAATGCTCGTATGCCGCAGAAGAAATTGTGGATACAACGTATGCGAGTCTTGAGGCGGTTGTTGAAGAAATACCGCGAAGCCAAGAAGATCGATCGCCACCTGTACCATTCATTGTACATGAAAGCTAAGGGTAATGTCTTTAAAAACAAGCGGGTCTTGATGGAATACATCCACAAGAAGAAAGCCGAAAAGGCCCGTGCTAAGATGTTGAACGATCAGGCCGATGCCCGCCGACAGAAAGTTAAGGAGGCTAGGAAACGGCGTGAGGAACGTATTGCTGCAAAGAAACAAGAAGTTCTTCAAAACTACCAGAAAGAGGATGAAGCTGCTGCTGTTAAAAATAAATAAAGTCCCTGTATTTGAATATCTATTTGTAAATGCAATTTAATAATAAACGGGATTTTTTTGGAAAAATCTTAATTTATTAAAAAATAGAATCTTCTCAAATATACAAAAATACTCTAATTAATTGGCACAGTTTAGGTATCTTCAGATAATAAGAATGGCACTTCTGCGAGTAACTCTCTAGGATAGTCTAAACTTAAAATCGAATCTTCTGAACACAAAGAAAACGGCCTTAGGCTCAATAGTCGGTATTGTCCAACCGATCTACTCAACCATTCGATGTCCACAGTTATCACTTTAAACACTTCCAGCCAAGCTACAACAAATTCTTAATTTATAACAACGAAAACAACATGTTCAAAAAACTTTGTCGCGAAACATGGAAATCCAGAAAACTGCCATAAAATCAAATAATTTTGTCATATTTTGATTAATTGTAAAACCGGAAAATCTTGAGCTTGTTTCATAATATTTCACAATATTTTTCCTCATAATTTAAGTTTATAGAAAACGCTTCCAATCTTCAATGAATTGTCCAACCGATCCGGGAAATTGTCAAAAATTAAGAGCCTCCACTGGATGACAAAATTATTTGACTGTGACAAAGTTTTTTGAACATGTGACAATTGCAGCCTTACATTCGTATAAATTCGTATCTTGGGTGTCTTTAGCTTCGGTGATAATCACACAAATCGAACCATCTTTATTTAGGAAACCTTCCGGATGCGATACAACTTGCCCACCCAATAACTTGACAATATTCTCAACATCATGTCGTGTAGTCGATAGAAACGGTTGGGCCGCGTAGATTTTAAAATTCTTCAATAACGGTTGTACTGTACGCTTCAAACGTGATTGTTTCGGACCATCAATACCGCTCATATCCAACACTTCGAATTCTTGTTCCGGTACAATACAATTTTTCGTTAAACACTCCTGAATCCATTGGAAATTCACAACCCAAATACCAGCAGCCACAGCTGATACATATTTGATTGTATGGTCTTTTACACAATTATTATCATTGACTGAGACAATCATATGTGTAACTTTTTGTGTAAATGTTGAACTGTAAGTTGCCAATTTTTTATTCGTCAATGCTGTTATTGCCAATAATTGATCATTACTGATACGTGTACAGGCGATACACGGTTTCTGTGACGGTGTCAATGGAATCTCTTGTGATTGTGATCGGGGTGAATTTGAGAGATAATTCAAAATACTTCGTTGTTTCGATTGTGAATTGTGCCGACTTGGTGTCACCGGCCTCACGTGTATTGTTAACGATTGGAAACTATGTTGAGCTAAATCTAATGGATTCTTTTCGAATGTTATCGGCGATAAACTGATGAAATCACTCGAGAATTTATTCGAATTCGGTGTGCTATGTTTGTATTTTTTATTATTATTGAGCAAAGATTTAGATTTATCTTCACTATCTTGAAATTCTAATGGTGGCGGTAGAGTTATGTCTAAAAATGAGCTTCTCTTCTCGTAAATCGATAAATTCTTTTGTGGTGTTGTCTCGATTACATCATCATTTTGACTCCCTATTATTATATCATCATCATCATCATCATTATGATTATTTGAATGTTTAATAATCACATTTTCTAGAATATTGATTTTATTCGATTTTTCTAATATAGTTTCATTATTTTCATCTCGACCGAATAAATTCTTCCTGCTATTATTCGTTTTTCCGTTAATATTCTCTTTATTGCTATTATCATTGTCTTGACTAGAATTTGCCTCAAATAAGTCGATATCTTTATCGATTTTGCTCATATTTTCTTCGTTAATAAACATGGAATTTTCTTCAAATATTTCATCTGCCTCTCGTTTATCTTCATCGATTTTCTGTAATTTCGTTACATTCTGTATTAAAATATCACATTCTTCTATTAATTCTTGGGTACGTGATCGTTTATTATCACTAACATTTGTAACTTCTGTGATTTTATCGATATCTTCACTATCAGCAAATGCTATCGATATATCATCTTGCATGAATTTCTCGCACGGCCGTTGTTTCTTATTACAAATATCTTCATCTATATTTTTATCGTTTAGTCGTTTTATACCGCGATTTTGTGAATTCGATCTCGTTAACATCAATACTAATTCATTATTATCGCTTGAACTTTGATTTTCTTCAATAATTTTCGGTTTTTTAACATTTTTATTCTCGATAACGGTTTGTGATTGTCGCAGAAAATCCTCAGTTTCAAAATTGAAACAATTCAACAATTGCGAATCTTGAAAATCTTCCACTTTCGATTCTTTCTCAACTTTCGGTGCTTGCATTTCTTCATTATTTTCAACAATCGTTTGTATTCCGGTATCAACAAGTGATTTCAATGAACTTTGAATGTTTTTATCACATTTTGGTGGATTTACTGTTTGAATTTCAACATCACTAATCGATTTTTCCTCAAATTCTGTCTGTATTGCAATATTAGCAAATGTTTTAAAAGATCTTTGGGTAATTTCTTCAATATCGGTTTCAACTTCATCGTTATTTAACGGCGATGGTGGGTGTTGTGTTTCTTTCGATTTTTGTATAAATTTGTTGAAAATTGTTTGGATTTTTTGGTGATATTGTTGTAGTTGTGTCAGTTCGTTAATTTGGAGATTTTCTAAAAAACCAACGAATTCCTCACATTTTTCTACAATTTTTAAATTAGAGTCGTCTTGTTTGTATTCGATTTGAATATCTCCANCTCCATTGTGATAGGCGCAACAATTATTAGAATTATCGAAATCTACCGGCAATTCTTCCATATTTTCAACAACAAACTCCTCAAATTGATTCAAATTAAATACGGGATAATTCATATTGATTAACTGCTCTTTTGTTAAATAATCTAGAGTATTATCAATATTTTTAATCGAATTTTGTTGGCGTTGTGAGGTATTACGTAGCGTTATATCTAATTTTACTTTATTTCTGGTAGTTTTTCGTAGAGTTTTTTGAATATTCTCCATCCTATCCCAACCGTTTTTATGGCTAAATTCCTCATCTAAACTATTTAAATATTCTTCCTCGACCATCTTTAATAGAATCTTCCTAACATCCCCATTATTATTAGCATTATTATCAATATTATTATTTTTAGACGTTCGCATATCGATGGTAATTGAGTGTCGTTTAACACGGCCACGATTTTGTTTCTTTATAACGATATCTAAAGATTTAGCCCGCGGTTTAGACGCATTCCTCCAACACTGCCCTTTCTGTTTGCCTTTATTCGATTTCTGGTGTGTTTTCGGTGAATGTTTCGGTTGATGTTGCGAAACTGACGGCAAATCCTCCAACCAAACATCGTCGATCTTCTTCGGCGATACCGGCTCTTGGGTTTGTGTTAAACGATCAAAAGCGTTCTGACTGTCGTTCAACCATTTCAGTATCATATCGCGATTCGTATTATCGCGAAACGGTACGATTTCATCATGATATTCCGTATTGTCCTTATTAGTTTTATGTTTACGGTTCGTATAGGTTACTTTGTTAGCATCGTGATCTAAATATAGTTCTTCACCTAACAGTTCATCGAATGGATTCTTTCTCACGTTTTTTGGGCTTGGGAAGTTCAACTCATCCGGTTCAGCTTGATAAATATCTGGACTATAATTCGCTGATGGTTCAGTTGTTGTGGCTGTCATGGTAGTATCTTGACAGGGGGTAGCTAGTTTTGATTTTATTTGATTTTTTTTGGGACGACCCCTTTTTGCCATAATTTTAACAACTACAATTTTAATTAATCGGTAAATTGACTTATCTAACAATAATAATCAATAGCATACTCACAATTTGCCAATAAATTCAAATTGAAAAGAAAATTAAAGGATACGGCAGGGAGAGGGGAAGAAAAACTCAAGGGTTTCCAACAAAATTTAAATTGGAGGTTATGTTGTTTAAACTTACGGATATTCTCAATATTCAAAAATTACAATTCATTATTACTTTAAATTAAGATAATTTAGAATAGGCGAAGTTTTCATTTAATTCTTCAATTTTATTATAGTTTTTACGCAGATAAATATTAAGTTTTGAAAATGGCCGCCATATACATAAAAACACAAACTAATTATAGCCCTTTAACAACAAATTTTATTTAACTATTTAGATGGAAATCAAATCAAATATATTCTTATTGATCGAAAAAATGTATTCTATTATAGAAAGATAGAGGATAAATCGCTGGAAATTATTAAAGTTTTAATAAAAAAATTAGAGCTACGACTAGTGACGTGACATTAGACACTTCCAGAGGCTTAATTGTAGTTTTAAAATAAAACCGTCATTCTAATTTTTTTTTAATGTGAAATTTAATAATAATAACACTTAATTTTTTCCTTCTGTGCATCGTTTTTCTTAATATTTTGAAATTAATATTTTTAAACTAATGTTGGCAGCCGTGTGAGTTTTGACATATGTTTTTGACATTCGATATACAGTTTGACAATTTCTTAATATTGAGTTAAAATTAAGATTAAACGACATAATTATGAGTTAAAAATTGCGAAAACTAGTTAATTAATTTGAAAAGAGAACAATTATTAGATAATTAGGTATGTATAGGAATCTCTTTATTTCTGCGACATAACCTCAATTATTACGTAGCAGCAGTACCACTTTCACTAATTTCAATTGAATTTCAAACGAAAATGAGTGATAGTCGAAGAAACCCCGGTCCCTTACCAAACCGCTGGCTACATTGTCCTCGTAAGGCCGTCGAGTTAATTGTCGGTAAATTTATGGCTTTGAAAACACCTTTGAGTCACGACTTTGATGATTTAGTGCCGCCAGATTGTCGTTTTCCACCGAAAATGTTGTTCGACATATGCAAATCGAAGAAGGTAGACTTTATTTGAGGGCAGTACATCGAACACGTTTAATATTTTGTTGATATTTAGATTAAATTCGGTTTGTGGATAGATTTAACAAACACGTCTCGATTTTATAATAAAGAAGAAGTGGAAGAGGAGGGGTGCAATTATATTAAATTGTCTTGTCGTGGACATGGAGAGACCCCATCACCCGATCAAACAAGCACATTTATAGGATTGGTACACAATTTTATTGTCCATCATCCGTTGGAATGTATCGCCGTTCATTGTACACACGGTTTTAATCGAACAGGTTTCCTTATTGTCTCGTATTTAGTCGAAAAGATGGATTGTAGTCTACAAGTGGCTTTAGAAATGTTTGCAAAAGCACGGTAATTTATTAGAACAATTATCATCGAATTGATTAATAATAAAAATTGTAGACCTCCTGGAATTTATAAGAATGATTATTTGAGAGAATTGTATAGAAGATATGATGATGTTGACGATACACCACCTGCTCCCGATCTACCCGATTGGTGTTTCGAAAATAACGGTCTTGAATCACAATCATTTGATGAAAGTTCAGCTTCCACATCGAAGTATTTATTATTTTATTAATTCAATTTTTGTTTTTATAATAATAATAATAGTAATTTTAGTCATGTTCCAAGAAAATCAAAATCGAATGCTTGTTTCATGGAAGGTGTACCCGGTGTTGAAGTATTTACAGAACAACCGAAAGCTTTCAATTTACAAAAGAAAGTCCAAGTAATGTGTGGATGGAAGAAGAAAGGTTTTCCTGGTTGTCAGCCAGTATCGATGGATATGAATAATATAAAATTATTGAATCAAAAACCGTATAGAGTATCGTGGAAAGCTGATGGTACACGTTATATGATGTTAATCGATGATTATCAAGAGATTTACTTTTTCGATCGCGATCATAATATTTTCAAAGTTAAAGGCTTAACGTTTCCGCATAGGAAAGATTTACGTCGACATTTAAAGGATACTCTACTAGATGGTGTAGGTTTCTTTTATTAGTTTTCTATAGTTATTTAAATTATAATTCTTATAAAGGAAATGGTGATTGATAAAGTGAATGGTGAAGAAATACCGCGTTATTTAGCTTACGATATAATCAAATTTGAGGGTGAAGATGTTGGTAAAATGCCATTTCATCCAACACGTTTATATTGTTTAGAAAATGAAATTATTAAACCTAGATATTTAGCAATGGAGAACGGTATGATAAATAAAATTAAAGAACCATTTAGTGTACGTAAGAAAGATTTCTGGGAGATAACACAAGCTGGTAATTTATTAGGTGAAAAATTTGCTCGTACTCTATCACACGAACCGGATGGTTTAATATTTCAACCATCTAAAGAACCGTATACACCAGGTAGATGTGATGATGTATTGAAATGGAAACCGCTCGATATGAATTCGGTTGATTTTCGTTTGAAAATTGTTAAAGAAGAAGGCGAGGGGTAATATTTTATTATTAAATTTTTGATTAATTAAAATTTCTAATCTATTGAATTGTAGTATTGTATCGCATAAAATTGGTTTATTATACGTTGGACATTTAGATCGACCATTTGCTAAAATGAAATATACAAAAGCTATAAAAGATTTAGATAATAAGATTATTGAATGTAAATTGGAGGCTAATCAATGGAAATTCATGAGGGAACGTACAGATAAATCATTCCCGAACAGTTTTGATACAGCTACAGGTATATTAGTTTTTATTTTGTAAAAAGAAAAATTTAATTACTTATTTCTCTAGCTGTATGTGGAAGTATTCAACATCCAATCACTAAAGAGAAATTACTCGTTTATATTGATAGACATCGTTTTGAGGATGATAGTGAAATAATGCCACCACCTTCAAAACGGATACGAAGATGATAAATTATATTAATTTATTTCTAATTGATTCTATTTATTTTAATTGATTTTTTTATATACAATACGTATGTTTATTTAGGAAATGTTCATACCATAATTTCGCTCATTATCGGTATATTAAAGAAGAATTAAATCATTAAAGATGACAAGATAATAACATTTATTTTAATTAAGTCGAGTTAACCCGGAAAATGGTGTTTTATTCTACAATGTAAGTATTTATAATTAAGCCGGAAAATTGAAGTTTTCTGTTTACAATCAAGGTGGGTTTTCCCGCTTCCAATTTGCACTTTGATCGGTAAAGTTTTCCTCAATAGGTCAGACGGTCATAGATTTGTTTAAGTGAATTTTTGGAAAAATGAAGATTTTACTTACAAATATATTCCTTAAATTGATCTGATAGTAGATTGAGCGCTTATTATTGTTTTTTAGAAATGAAACAGTGTAATTAATTTGCTAATAATGAAAATTACTGGCAAATTGAGCGCGCTTTCAACGATAAAAATGGATATTTTACGAAGAAAAATAATGCAAATTCGACCAGAATATCCTAAAAAAGATTAAAATTTTATGATTTATCCATTACTCCACTTCTAGGATATAAAATAAGCCTTACAGGTTCTTGTAGATTGTGTAAAAAAATTAAAGAAAGAAGCTTCGTCATGTTTCATGCTTTGAGGTTTTGAAGATCATCACGATTAGCAAAATTCTAGGATTTAGTAGATAAAGCTCGACGCCTGATAAGAACAACCTCTCTTTGAAAACAAGCGCTATTATATAAATTCTGATAAATCGAATCGATCGGTCTTCAGTTTGGCCTTTGGTGTTTATTTTCGTTACAGAATGTCAAAGAATTTATGACCTCCACTTGTCATATTACAGCGTCATCAGTCCAAATTCTCATTTTTATTTTGCTCATTCTTCACTTTGTGTAGAATAAAATCGAAGGGGTTATCGGTGATTATTTTTGGTGTCTCGGACAAAAAATCGGCAAAACAGGGTGAAATATCCTTGTATTTATAGACCTTGACTTCTGTGAAAAGTTAACAGATTCTATTTGAGGATAATTTAGTTGAATATTTACATTCTCGTATATCGTTAAAGATAAAAAATAAATACAATTCATTACCGTTAATTGTTTTTATTTTAGATTCATAGTAAACAAAATTTGTAAGTTCTAATCATTATTCGCGAATCCTATCAATGTTTATTAGAAATTGATAAGATATTAGAACCGTACAATCATTATCTGTTCAGTTCTAACTCTACTACGTCTTTATTGCTGAATTATTGACTGTAATTTATTCATAATCAAGGATTACTAGGTTCATTATTAAACTTTATTTTGGTATAAAAGAATAATTATAACCATTGCAATTAATCTGTGTTGTTGATACAAGGCGATTTTTATTTACTTTCTAGAGATAAAT
This sequence comes from Hycleus cichorii, assembly GCA_013841215.1. Taxonomy (NCBI): domain Eukaryota; kingdom Metazoa; phylum Arthropoda; class Insecta; order Coleoptera; family Meloidae; genus Hycleus; species Hycleus cichorii. The sequence continues at coordinate 33,719 of JACDRQ010000449.1, forward strand.
TAGATCGATTATAATTCGGTGTTGGATAAAAATATGCTGTCGACTCATAAAAATGAAAGATATTGATAGTTAAGGCTTCATTCGTCAACTTTATGTTTATTAAGACGTGTATTTTAACATTGATCCGATTTATTATCAAAGCCAAATGTTTGAACGTATGGATAAACATTAATTGAAAATTTGACTGTTCACTTTATTATATTGGTCGTTATTTTATTGTGTCTTCAATGCATCAAGTTTGTTGAAATTTTTGAGTATTGTAGAAATATAGAAAGCATTTTAATAAAATCTCCAATTCCTTGAGTGGAAGAGAAAAATTGCTTTGATAATAGTTACAATTACAATTATGAGAGCCCATAAGTATAACCGCTTATCAAGCTCAATACTGTTCGATCATTGTATAATCATTGAAAAAATTACAAGAAAAATGTTGACAACTTTATCAAGAAAGTTTTTTGTGTTCTTATAAAGTTCAAATAATGTCACAATGTATTAAAAATCGGTGCTTTGACTACTCCATTATCAGAACAAGTACCAATGACAGCGTATTCTTATAAAGACCTTTATTCAACTATCATCAATTTATATTTTGAGAAATGTACAAGGCGAAAAAAATCAAGTCGACAGACAAACAAACATATTTAAATCTTATCTTAATGTTTTATTATTAAATTCCATCACTGTCTTCTAATTATAAAAAAAGCATAAATGAATCATTTATATGCGAAGAATTGGAATTCTAATAATTGTTTTGTTTAGAATTTATGTAAATTGCCAAAGTCGAAGATAAAAAATTGAGTCAAAAACCTACAAGATTTATGAATTATAGAAGTAGATTAGAACAATAAATCATTTAGTTTAACGTAGTTTTAGCGGAATTCAATTGCCGGCAGAAAAATTCTTATCGAACAAGAATTCAACGTTTAAATTATAGGATTAAAGGTCCATTTCTCCTTCTTTATGTACTTATATTTATATTTAGCGCTAATTATATTATTTAGAATTTTTAAATGAAAACATGACCCTATAACGGCGCAAATTGATCTTCAGCTAAGCCTGATAAGAGTAGATTCGGAAAAAATGATGTTTAAATTACATATACATGCTCACAATGATAAGGATTCTTTTATCACTTTTAAAAGGTTCTATTCTGTTTAATCACAACTTCTATAGAAAGAGACATACAGACAGAGTACAAGGTGCAATTTACTTATATATAGCTGTTGAAAATCGAAAATTCACTTCAGTCGTTTTGTAATTCTGAAACACTACAACAGGTAAATATTGAAATTGGCGCCGATTTTCTAACTACAAAACTAACACCACCAACCTAACAACAATAAACAACCCTAACGAATTTATCAATACCACAAAACAACTAACGCAATTGTAATTTATTTTTTTAATATTGTTTCTTTTTATAATTTTTATTGTATTTCAGTGATTTTAATTACTATATTTTGGAATAATCGAAATTAGTGTCGAAATGGCAGCTGTAATTCCGGCCGTTACGAAACTATCATCGAGAATAATCCGTGTGCTTGGTTGTAATCCATCACCCATGACTTTACAAGGAACAAATACCTACATCCTCGGTACCGGTAGAAGGTAAATTGTTTAAATTTGTTAATTAAGTAATTGTAAATAATAGAAATTGGGGATTTTCGTGTATTGAAATAAGGTGATGGTGCACCTGTTTGGGCGCGATTTTTAAACCACCAGAATGAGGACAAGGTTATCGAGCACATTTCAATTATTCATATAATTGTTGATATAATTTAAAAATAAACACAATAGCCTCCAAGTAATTAATTTGTCGGTTGATTATAGGCGTATTTTGATCGATACTGGCGAGGCTGATGTGCCACAATACATAAACCATTTGACCAACGTTCTCAAACATGAAGACATCGATCTGGCGCATATTTTCGTGTCGCATTGGCACCACGACCATATCGGCGGTGTACCAGATGTTCTAGACATAAAAGACAGAACCAGTACGTCTCGCTTCGTCTAATTTATGACCATTTTTTTTATGTATAAATATTGCAGAGTTTGTACAATTATGGAAATATCCTCGCAGTGAAGGTGATCATGACCTACCAAATGTCGTACCGTTCGAATTCTTAAAAGACGGCCAAGAATTCACGGTAGAAGGTGCAACTGTACGCGTTGTACATACGCCGGGACATTCAACAGATCATGTGATCTTCCATTTAATTGAAGAAAATGCTATATTTAGTGGTGATTGTATTTTGGGCGAGGGTACTACCGTATTTGAAGATTTAAAAGATTATATGGATTCGTTGAAGAATATTGCCGATTTAGAACCGGCAATACTCTATCCAGGCCATGGGAATGTTATTCATGTATATTGAAATTTATTCATTTTTCTTCTTTATTGTTAATTAATTTTAATTGTAGAATCCAAAAGAGAAAATCCAATTCTATATCGAACACCGCAATGAGAGAGAACGGCAAATTTTGAATGTTTTAATTACTAATAGTCAAAAACAGTTTAATGAGGCCGATTTAGTTAAGATTATCTACAAGGAGACACCGGAGAAATTATTGAAAGCGGCCGAATTAAACGTTAATCATCATTTACGGAAATTATTGAAAGATAATCGAGTGGTACAATTGAATAATTTATGGCAGTACAAAGAGACATCTAAAACAATATAGTTACAAATCAATATTGACGATAAGCGACTGCCTTCTTTTCCTCTAATTATTTAATTAATCGATAAATATAGACTGTATTATTATTGTATTCTATTTAATAAAGTTTATTTTTTAAAGCATGGTCGTAAACAGCAATAACACCCAAGTATAAAATTGAAAATGCAACAATTCATGCAAAAACCGTACTGAACGGAGTCATCCCATTTGGCTTTAAAATAATTAAACGCGTAAACCTCACCAAATCCGTATTTCTCCATAAAACCATCCAAATTAAAATTCAACCGACCCTTTCTTGTATCCGGCAACGCCAATCGCAACTCATTCGAGTCTAATTTCCTTTGATGCTCAAAAACCACGAAAATATACCGATGGAAATCCGTGCGTTTCGGCGGCTTCGATCCGGCGTAGCCGACAACCGTTTCACCGCCGTCCAAATTCGTGCCCGGCACATTCGCAATTAGCCAGTGGAGGACGTTCGAAAATAACGGTTTATGATAGCTGGGCGCGTCTGGGTCCAACATCAGTAGAGTGTAATAGTTGTCGGGTATTGTGGGCCATTGGATTTGCGGCTTGTCGGCGACTTCTTTCGGCGCCAATTCTGTGCCGAAATTTACGACCTTGTTGTCGTGATAGATGATTGTTAGGACGTGCGGCGAGGGTTGTTGTAGAATCTTGCTAATTTCCCCCATTTTCGGTTCGATTCTATTGTTAATTACTAATTACTCTAATTAATTTGACCGAGCGTTAAGATTATTTAGAATTTGAAATCACTTACCTTAAGCTGGCATGTTTCAAAACAATTACAGATAAAAACTGAGAACGGTGCGTATGTTTACTCGCGAATAAAGTCCAACAGTTGCACTCATAATTGATCAAGGATAATTAGTTTATTATTATTATTACTACCATTAATGACTATATAAGTGGCGTTAATTAGAGGTGTATTGCTCTGGAAATTCGAAATATTTCCGATTAGAAATCGGAAATTTTGAATGAGACTAGTAGCGAATAGATTTTTCTATTGTAACTACAACACTAATGGATTGTTAGAGAGCAGATTGACAAAAAACAGGTCAAAAGAAACTTTGGAATTAGATAGATGATTGAAATTCATTAACAAATATCGCCTCCTTGCCCCGCTCATGTTGCGATGGCATAATGCTAATTTGCTTCTAAATTGCAATCCAAAAAAGAAAAAAGCTGCAGGCCTTCTTCTGAAGTTAGGCAACACGATATACTTGTGGACATTGCTGTTCGATCAAAAACTGGAAACTGAGAAACGATTTCTCGTCCATTTCTCACGCAAACTTCAAGTTATCTTATAATTTTGGAAAATCGGGAAATTTTAAGATTAAGGAAATTGATGTAAAATCGGGAAGCTCAAAATGGGCAACTAGAGCTTAAAAATTGTCCCTTTTCGATAACATCTTATTAAAAAGTACAATATCAAACTTAATTAAGAAAACTTTAAACTCGAAACAAGTAAAGCAAAAACGTTCTAATGATTAAAATCAAGTACAAGCTTATTTTCAACGATCCCATACTGTTCAGTCTTATTTTTTGATAGCAAAAATTTTCGCACTACCATCATCGCTTGTACTTAAAATAAATGACCCATCATTAGCTGCACATAAACTCAATATATCCGATTTATGTCCAGTATAAGTCTCTAATAGTGATCCATCACGTATATCGCACAAATAAATCACACCATCTGTACCACCAATGAAAACTTTACCATTCAAACCGGCTTTCATCACTGTTACACTCGTATCAATTTTAGCTTGATGTCTTATAACGAAACGATTCAAATCCCATACGCATAATTGGCCACTTAATGAGCCAGTAATAAAAGCATTCAATTCGTTATTAAATAGAATTGTTTCAACATCTTTTTCACCATTCACTAATAACGTAGCAACTTTTTTACCATCATTTACTTTTAAAATTGTCGATATTGGTGCAATTCCAATTAATGTTCCATTATCATTAATTTCCAATGATGTTATATTAATATCGAGAAATTCGGTATTTTGCCAGATTATATTCGCGGCTTTAATATCCCATAATTTGATATGTCCATCACCATAACCGGCTATTAAACGTTTACCATCTGGCAATATTCGACCACATGTACATGGCGAACCGTTCGATGGTAAAACTTTACAATTACCTTGCGGTATTTGCCATATATAAATATCACCAGAACGACAACCACAAATTAGAACATTCACCATCGGATGCCATAATAACCATTCCATATCGTCACCTTCAAAACACCATAATAATTTCTTATCAACAATATCCCATACTTGAATCATTCCACTCATATCGCCGGTAGCTATCAAACGATTATCATGATTAAAACAACATTCAGTTACCGAATCCTTATGACCAGTGAATTCCATTTGAATATCACCGGTGATTATCGACCATAAATAAGCGCAATCATCTTGACCACCGGTTACAGCCAATTGGCCATCTTTACTTAAATCACACGAGAATACCGAATTTGTATGTGATGTAAATGTGGTTTTTGATAAATCATTTATAGGAATTTCGTCAGTTTCATCATCGATTAAAGCTTCGAGATTACTCTCGTCGATTTCTACCAATTCTTCGAAATCTTCAACATCGAAATTGTCGTCGTCGTCAACAACATCGGCATCGATTTGTTCGTTAAATTCTTCATCTTCCATCTTAAATTCTAGTTTTAATAATTCTAAGAGTTCTAAGAAAAGCAATTTACAAGCAACAAATTTTAAAAAAAACTAATAAATTCTCTACAATCTAAAACGTGAACTGTCACATAACCTCACTTTGTCAAAGTTCGGGCACGTTCGAGCTTGCTCGAACGTTCAACTTATTTATTATTATTATTATTATTATTATTATCTGATTTCTAAAGAATTCGAATTGGAGATGCTATAAACTTAAATTCGAAGTCCGTTTATTCATCTGGCGGCGCTTGTTTGTTTATTTCATAGCAAACGATGTGTGGACCACCGGTGGTTCACGCCGTCATACGGAGCAAACTAGGTGTGGACCACCGATGGTTCACGCCGCCAGTTGAATGCAATGCCTGTGAACCATCGGTGGTTCACAGGCGTGTTAAACATGAGAATTATTAACATTCGATGATTTGTTTAAAATTATTTGTCTCAATGTACAAATTAAACCGCTGATATTATCGAAATTGCCGAAAATTTTCATTAATTTCTCCTCTTGACGTGGTGTTAGAATCGAACTGGCATCAACACCTGTTGAACAATCATTAAAAATTATTAATTTCGCCAATTTTAATAATTTACCGATAATCTTATAATCTGTACGGTTTATTTTCAATCGAACTTGATAATCGGGTAGAGTTGGAACCAAGATTAGTGTAGCAATTAACTGATCATCTTCCAGTTGAATTTCAGTGTCGATTTGAGAAACATCCGCATATTTATTGAGTAGATTTTCAAGGAATTGTTTCTTCTCTTTGAAATCGGTCTCTTTTTTGTGCAATTCTAGAAAATACGCCAATAGAAAAAAATTATAAATCAAACAACAAATTAACCATTTTCTTTATCAACGATTTGTTTCTTTATATTCTCAATTTCCTCTTTCGCCTTCTCTATCAAGTTGACTAAGTCTCTTTCTTTCGCCGTTGTTTGATTACAAGTTTCAATAAACTGTTCAGAACGCTGTTTTACTTCATTTAATTTATTTATAATCTTTCCAACGTTTCCTCCGTTTGGATCTACAAAAGAAAATAAGATTGATTGGAAATTTAATTTATTGTAAACTTACTTGGAATCTTTAAAATTGGATGATTCACAATTTTCGATTGTAATTCGCGGAATTGATTTAAATATTCCTCCAATTTATCATTATGCGAGTCCATTTTCTTTGATTTCCTCGGATTTTTTGTATTTTAAATGAAAAGATTGATAACGACAATTTTCCACTTTGAATACGATAACAAATAAATGTCACTAAATTCTAGTGACAAATACAAAATAACTAGAAAATTGCAAGCATACCAACTCTGTTTTTACTATCTTTAAAGTCGTTTTATTATTCAAAATCTTCACGTATTTTATTGCAACGGCTTATATTCATGTATATTTGAAATTTCAAGTAATAATTACCGTAAATTGTGAATAATTGATGTATCTGAATCTAGCGGTCGATGTATGGTGATAAAATCAAAGTTACTGTGAATCGGATATTGTGCCAACCCTACAAATTAAAATGTTCAAATTTAAATTTATTTATAAATCAAATTTATTAGCGTATTTGCGGGACTTTCGTTGAAAATTTGTACAATTTCAACCGATTATTTCTACTTAAAACGAGCAAATTTCATAATTCTTTTCCATATTGTAGATTTTTACAGCGTTTCAACCGGATTAATTGACATAACCTAGAAAGTATCGAGGATGGTTATGAAAGGTCAAATTTTCTAAATTTCAATCTTTTTATGTGAAATGTGTTGATAGATTTATATTATTGTTGATTTAGAATGCCAAAATTGCAACAATAACCTTGAATTCGCTATATAAATACAGATTTTCGGCTTTTATCTCGGAAACAATCGTTGATAAAAATTGATAAAAACTATATTTGGCTGTTATCCATCGGATTTAACGACTAACATTTATTATAAAATTTGGAAACTGTTCCTCTTATATGTTATATAAGAAAATAATAGAAACAGCAGTTTTTAAAATGGTAAGTATAAGGAAAACAAATAGTCTAGAAACAGGTGTAGATTTTTTATTTCTTTAGGCAGCGAAACGTTTAATTGCTTTCGATTTTGATCACACTATTGTTGACGATAATTCCGATACGGCTGTAATGCATTTATTAGATAAAAGCAAAATATCGAAGGAAGTGAATAAAATGCGCCAATCGGACGGTTGGACAGCTTTCATGCAGGAAATTTTCAAATTATTACAACAAAACTATAAAACCGAATCGGATATTGTTAATTTAATTAAACAACTACCACCAGTCAACGGAATCGTCGATTTAATCAACGAATTGTACGAGAAAAACTACGACATCATCGTTATAAGCGATTCTAACTCATTCTTCATCGATGTCTGGCTAAAGCAGCATAATTTAACGCAGAAAATTTTAGAAATTTTCACAAATCCAGCCAGATTCATTGATGGTCTATTGAACATTTCAATGTACCACTTACAAGACTCTTGTAAGTTGAGTACGAAAAATCTCTGTAAGGGTCAAATCCTGGAAGACTTCCTACAAAAACAACAAAAAAACGGCGTAAATTATCAGCAAGTAATCTATTGCGGGGACGGTAAGAATGATTTTTGTCCGATTTTACGTTTGAAACGTAAAGATTTAGCGTGTGTACGCGAGAATTTTAAATGTATCGATTTAATACGGCAAGTGGATGCTGGTAAATCGTTTAAAGAAAATGGTGAACGGTACATCATTAAAGCTCGTGTATTTGTCTGGAATGATGGTTATGATATTTTGAAGGAAATCAATAAAATTGAAAATAAATAAATGTCTGTGTTTATTTTGAAATTCCCGCTCATTGTGGTGACAGGTGCTCAAGGTTGCCAAGTTGCGCCCAATAAAGATAAATCAAGGAATGTTTATTTTCAAAATTCGTAATAATTGACACAATCCAAAAATAATTATAATTTGGCAAAAATTTGGTGTAAAATTAGAAAATTCAATGACTATTTACAGTTTTAATTATCACAGTTGATAATAAAGTTTAAATTTTACAATTTCGATAAAAAAGGATTTTAGTAGATGACAATTTATTTTCCTTAATTGATTATATTTACAATATCTGTTAAAAAATTGGCTGAATTTTATTGTTTTTAGTTTTATCTGAAGTATTCTGTTTTTAATTTTGATTCTTTATTGGTGTGGAATAGATTTTTTTCATCAGTTGGGGATAAATCGGTGAATGTGGCAACGTAGTAAATGGACCGTTGAATTTGACGCAAGCGCATTGTCGAATATATAAAAAGCAAAGTTGGCGATGTGATACAATAGAATATTTTTTGCAATATTGCTAAATTTTCCTTCGAATTTAATTTAATAAAAAACAGGAAAATTTGATGGAAAATTAGTGTAAAATAATGAGTGCCCCATTATTTGCATGTTCGCGTTGTTTTTCCCGACATCCGTTCGAGGAATTATCAGCTGGACAACAATTGTGTAAAGTAAGTTCGCTTGTAAACAGGTTAGATCGTTCAATTCTTGGAATTGCAATCTCGATTCGGATAATTAATTGAATTTTCCATGGATAAAATTCAATAATTAATGGTTTGTTTTCCAGGAGTGTCGTGGCGCATTTCCGGTAGTTAAATGCACGTATTGCCGTTCAGAATTCCAACAAACCTCAAAGGGCAGTACTAGCACAATATGCAAGAAGTGCGAACAAAACGTTAAGGCTTATGGTAAACCAACGGCTTGTGAATATTGTAATATAATTGCGGCATTTATCGGCAATAAATGCCAGCGTTGTACAAATTCCGAAATCAAATACGGACCGCCTGTTAATTGTGAACAATGCAAACAGAAATGTGCTTTTGATCGGCACGATGATGATAAAAAAGTAATTAATTCTATTGAGAGTTATTTATAATAATTACAACAATTTCTAGGTTGATGGTAAACTATTATGTTGGCTGTGCACTTTATCGTTTAAACGGGCTTTAGCTAAAACGAAACAAGGTGATGCTGAACGGAGGGCCCATATGAAAATGTCCCAATTACACAAATCTAAACACAGAGATGGAAGGTTTATCTCTAATAGTTTTAGATAAGGATTTGTTTTAAATATGAGTAATTGTAGATTGCGAAGCCATAATAAGAGGCCACAGCGCGCCGATGTAACAAAAATGGTACCTGCCGATATTGATAATGGTATACCATCGAAAATGGCCCGTAATAATTCCGGTCCTGGTCTAATTCGTGCCGATTTAGATCCAAATAGTTCCGATCATGTTGTTGCAATGACACAATTAAAAGAACAAATCGCTAGTTTACAGAAACAATTAAGCATGAAAGATTCACAATTATTAAATAAAGATAAAATGGTTAATTTTAGATTGCAATAATTAAATATTTAGTTGAAATTTATATTGAATTTTTCCAGATAACTGAATTGAAAGCAAAACATTTTACAATGGAAGCGGAATTGAGAACGAAAATGAAGAGTGTCCAGAAGGAATATGAAGATAAAATTGATGCGTTAAATACAAGAATTGCTAGTTTATTGAAGGAAGTTGCTAGTTTAACGAAAACCGTAAAGAAGAATCGTTTTGCTAATGCATCATCAACTGCGGAAAATTCAAATAATAGTGGCAGTGGCACAGACAGTCCTAGTCTGCAATAATACTAATCTTATCGATATTTGAACATAAGAAGAAAAAATTAAATTATTCAGGATGGATGTTGATTAAGTTAGAAAAAACAAATATTCATTTCAATTATTTACAATTAGTTTCTTTTAATGTTTGATTTGTTTTCGACGGTAAGTATAACTAATTGTAAATTTATATATTCTCTTAAAAAAATAATAAAATAAAAATAATTGAGAATTAAATTGTAATATCTACAATAAAACCCATTTAAATCAATACAATAAGTTATGGAACAATAATAAGGCGATTTTTCGCGGAATTTCTCCATTTTGTGCCAATAAATCTACGAAATTCGGTTAATATAGGCTGTCCCATCGAATTCGTCCAATATCCTAATACAGTCGTATTGTTGAACTTTTTGGCGACTCGTTACTATGGCAGTCAGCAGTCTTTTTGAATAAAACTATACTCGATGCTCACTGAATATAGGATTTTATTTAGAAAAAAGCTCATTGGTTCTAATATAAAGGCGCCAAATTTTAAAATAACCATTAACCTAACATTATTGAAAACAAAAGGTTTTCTATAGAGGCGCCAGTTACCAAAACAACCAATTAGAAGTACGCCACTGAAAACAATACTTTTGTATCGATAATTTAATTGCAATGAGGGATTAATTTAGTAGAAGCTAGGGACTTTTATTCCGTTATGTTCTCGGCAATCTTGCATTAAGTGAGTGAATTTAGTATATCTCACTTTACAATTTCGTCATAAATATGATGGAAAAACAGGTGATTCAGGAGAGGCTGTTGTTATGATTAATATCCGATGTCATGGCAACGAATCGTTAATAAGTTAGAGAATACGACTGTATCTACATTTTCACAACTGTCTTTGTTCATATTGATATACACTGCGACTCAAAAGAAGCGCATAAGGCAAATAACTCATTTATTTATAAAAATGTCGAAAAACTCCGAGACAGGTAACTTTTTATTTTTTAATTATTTTTTTGTGGCTGGGTCAGAACGAATCTACCAGTTACCATTGCGAAGAAACGACATCATCAATTTTTTTTTAATTAGAACCTCTATTTTTGAATAGTTTTTCTGGAAGAGCATATTTTTCTGCATTCAGACGTGTAAAAATTGTAGGGGGTTACATAAAATGTTTGATAAAAAAATGTTGATTTTGCAAGATTTTCTGTCATCGCAATATCTTTGTATCAACATGGCATACACAGAACAATACCTCTGAATCGTGGTGTGAATATTATATGGTGGAACAGCGCGCATGATTTTCCATCTCTCTCGCACAATTTGACGTCAGCAGCGACAAGCGATGAGAGCGATAAGCGATAGAAGCGATAAGCGATAAGCGATGAAAGCGATAAGCGATAGAAGCGACAAGTGATGGGAGCGACAAGCAATGTAAACGATAAAAGCGCCAAGCGATAGAAGCGACAAGCGATAAAAGCGATGGAAGCGACAAGTGATAGAAGCGACAGGCGATGAAAGCTATAGAAGCGATGAAAGCGGTAGAAACGACAAGCGATGGGAGCGACAAACGATGAAAGCGATAGAAGCGATGAAAGCGATAGAAGCGACAAGCGATAAAAGCGACAAGCGATGAAAGCGGTAGAAGCGACAAGCAATGAATGCGATAGAAGCGATGAAAGCGGTAGAAGCGACAAGCGATAGAAGCGATGAAAGCGGTAGAAGCGACAAGCGATAGAAGCGACAAGCGATAAAAGCGATGGAAGCGACAAGCGTTAAAAGCGATGGGAGTGACAAACGATGTAAACGATAGAAGCGGCAAGCGAAAGAGGCGACAAACGATAGAAGCGACAGGCGGTAGAAGATTGAAGTGACAAGCGATAGAAGATACAAGCGATGTGAGTGAGAAGTGTGTTAATTAGAGGTGAAATTTGCCCGGCGCCTCCACCATTTTCGTCCGGTAATCCAGGAAAATAACCGTTCATTTTTGGTCTGATGGTTTCTCGTGTATTTATTAAGAGGTTGCTTCACACACGTTAAAAAATTGGTCACTCTTTTCAAAACAGCGATAGAAGCGACAAGCGAGCAATGCAACAATCTACTACCTCANGACCTAATAAGGTAGTAGAGTGTGCATCTCCTATTCTTGTATAAAACCAATTTGGTGCTCGTATGGGGAAATTTTGACAGTTAGTCTTCACTCTATCTAACTTATGAGTGTGTCATTCAATAGGGACCTTCTTTTCTCAAGTCTTGGTCGACCAAGG
>JACDRQ010000450.1:0-45777 GCA_013841215.1 Hycleus cichorii
CCATACATTAGAATCAAAATTTTTAAGGTTTTTAAAGTAATATCAGCAAATCTTAAGACATTATTTTTAATAATTAGCTCAAGTTGGAAAAATATTAAAGAAAATAGTTTCGCTACTGATTCATTTTTATTTGACATCTTTCTTTCAGCTTGTTAGTTACTTTTAAAAAGTAAAATTTCCCGAAATAATTGAATGTTTCAAAATTAGGCCCTAAACTCAAAAATTTCCATCAAAAGTGAATAGAAGTCAAGACTTTAACTTTGAGTTTAACGAAACTTTCTTTTTGCTAGTGATTAATGACGAGAATGTCTCAAGAAAACGTTTCAAATCTGGGCCCAAAAACTCGAAAATTCTCTTCAAAAGGAATGTTAAAGATCAAAATCGCAAAAAACTTCCGCCAGAAACAATCTAAATGCAAATAACGGCTAGAAATTAATTCAACAGTTTCACAATTTTAATCTTTTCTAACACTACATAATTTAATTTGATTGACACTTGAGTGGGTTAATTCAATTGAATTTCTAAAAAATTCTAACACATTCTTCAATCGTAGTTCAGTCGTTCTTTTAAAGAGAGATTGAGAGTTCAATAAGTTGAATTTATGATCAAGCAAGGAAATTTCCCAGTGCAATATTTGTTACAAAGTTAATAAAACACGAACTCAATAAACGCAAATTGAAAACAATCTATAGATTAGTTATCAGCTTGATTTGCACTAAAAGTTAATAAACTTGCGTTGCGATTATTATGGAAATTGTGAATAAACAATGCATTTATGCACTTTGTATATCACAAATTATATCAGTAATTCGTTTATCTAGGCGACATAAAACTTTTTAATTTCTTATCATATTTAATGCATTTAATAAAAATAAGCTACTTACGAAGCACACATAGTCGTTTCCTAATACGTGAACGAATATAGTGAAAACTAAATATTGCAATAAAAAAAATTGAAATGAACTTTGCAATATTCAATGCAATTTTCAAAAGAGGCCACCAATTTCTTCTATCATCACAAATCCAAAGAATATACAAAAATTACTACTCAAATTCCGATCTTTAATGATAACACTAAAATAAAGTGACGATTTCTTGTCGCCGAAAGCAAGCGATATGCTTTATTATCAAGCTGAAGAATATAATTACTGATATTAATCTTGTTTATAGTCTTGAAAATCGTTAAAAAATTAGTAAAATTGTTTGAAAGAACACGATTTTTGGTTACTTTCCAGATTATTTAAATTTTGTTTCGTCTACAAATTAATCTACACTCGAAAAATGGTGGATGCGCCGGGATTTATCAGGAATTATTTGTTTAAAATAAGAATTTTTTAATCGCTAAAATACAAACTCCTTTATTATAGATATTTGGACAATAATTCTATCCTGTCGATTTGTATTTCTGGTACTGTTTAAACCCAATTAAGAGTTCAAGAACTGTAACATTAAATATAATAATTATTTACCATAAAATGGCAATAAATCAATAGTTTCGGAAAAAAGTTTATAAAAGTTATTTATCAATTTAAAAATATTTTATAAAATTAATTAACGTTACCAGATTGATAAAACCAAGGATCAAAGGACAGTAAAGACATTAAATAGATAGTGACCAAATGGTATCATTTCAGATGAAGACTAGAAGTTCGTTGTGTTATAAGAAATTGAAATCTATTTATTTCATTCGTCTACTTTAAGAAAATGTTCGGACTAATAATTTTTTATATTTTACTATACAATATCCGTTTGGTTTTCACTGCGAATATTTTGATCATATCACCGCTTGCTTCTCACAGTCATAATATGTGGAATCGTGCCATTGCTTTGGAATTAGTTGATCGAGGATATAATGTAACATTTATGACGGCACATAGAGACGATATCACGTTGAAAAACTATACAATCATACAACTTGAAGGTGATTATTCTAATAATTAAAATAAATTTGACGAAAATTAAAATTTTTAGGTCTTTTTGAACAAGTAGAGGATCATTTTAATGCAAATAAAATGCGTCAAAATGGTCCACTTCAAATGCTACACGAAGCTTTCGAATGGGGACGTGTTAATTGCAAACATAATCTTGCAACACAGGGGCTTAAAACAATATTGAATTACCCCAAAAATTTTAAATTTGATTTAATTTTATACGACATAACAATAGGCTACTGTCTATATCCGTTAATTGTGCAATTTAATTATCCACCAACGATAGGTGTGACGGTTTTTCTATTACCAACATATATTTCTTATTCTTTTGGTAGCGATTTATACTCGTCATATATACCGTATTATAATCTACCATACAGTAATGAAATGACATTTTATCAGAGACTATTAAATTTTATTTTCTCAAGATACGATTTATATATACGAAGAACTCAACTTCCTTGCGCAGATGAGACAGATACAAGAAAAGTATTCGGCGACGATATACCGAGATGGTATGAAGTAGAGAGGCATATTTCATTAGTTTTAGCCAATACTGATCCTATAATAGATTATTCACAACCTTTACCACCAAATATTATACCAGTTGCTGGTCTTCATATAAAAACACCGAAACAAATCCCCGGAGAATTCCAACAAATTCTCGATAATGCCCCAAATGGTGTTATTGTATTCTCATTGGGCACACTTGTACTTTCAAATAAATTAACCGAAATTCAGAAAAAGATTTTCCTGGAAGCTTTCAGTCGATTAAACGAAACAGTTATTTGGAAATATGAGAATCGACTTGATAATGTTCCAGAAAACATAATCATTCGTAATTGGATTCCACAAAATGATCTTCTAAGTAAGTCGTTGAGATTACCGTTTAATTTTTGTAATTAATCATAAATTTAGCCCATCGAAATGTTAAATTATTCATCGGTCATGGTGGAGCTTCGAGTACCCAAGAAGCATTCTATCATGGTGTACCCACGATTGCTGTACCATTTATTGTCGACCAGTACCACAATGCCCATCGAATTGTCCAAAAACAGGTCGGTTTAACTATTAATATCGACGAAATTACACCTGATTATGTTTATAATACAATTAGAGAGGTCATCGATAATCCAATGTGAGTGTAATTTTGAGTAAAGATTACTCACTTTAATAAATGATACAAATTCCAGTTATCGGAAGAATATGAAAAAAATGTCAGAGAGAATCCACGATCAGCCGCAAAAACCAATGGAACGAGCCATATTTTGGATTGAATATATCGTGAGGCACGGTAGTGAAGATTTCTTATCACCAAAAGCAAGAGATATGCCGTACTATCAATCGGCAGAAGTTGATATTGTTGTATTTCTAGCAGTGTGTTTGATGGTAATTTTAACTGTTTTATTTAAAATCATTAGTGGATTAGCAAAATTAATCAAATCAAGAAATAAAATTAAAATTAGTTAAATTTGAATAAATTTACTCGATAATTTAACTAAAATATAAACATTTACTCACCTTTGAATTGAACTCCATATAATTATTCCATACCTTATTGATGTTCCATTTAAGATTTACATATGATTGTGGTAAAATATCTAAATAGTGAACATAATTTGAAGCACACAAATAAACCCACACAAGTGACAAATCGAACAAAATAGTGCACCAACACATTTAAAAAGTTAATTCAGAAACACTGCTTCCTCTTGTGTACGTTTTGATTCCTTACAACATTTTGAACATTCTGAAAATCTCTAAGATACAATTTCGGTTGATATTTCCTCTTGTATCGTGAGAATAACGTATCGAAAATATAATAAATCAATTCAATTATACTTAGAATTGAACCACCTAAACATAAGCCAATTAAACCACCAATTGAAGCCAATACAAGTTCCCATGTTAAATAAATATTCCTTGTGAATTTCGTACAAGTTATACGACCAAATGAAATACTAAGAGTACTAGAATTGGTCAATACGTTATCCCTGTTCAACAAATTAATGCAAGAAAAATTATCAATTATTGAAAACAAAGATTTACGGTTTTAACGGTTGTTGATCGACTTGATAATAATAGTTAATTTCATTGCATTGTGGTAAACATTTGCAATCCATTCGGGCATGTTTCTTGTATAGTTGTGAATCATTTTGAGCTAAATCGTCTGTATTGAAGGTTTGTCTAAAACGGTAAGTATTCTTTTTTAGACAGGGTACATCAATAAGGGTACAATATCGTAGATTTGCTACAATTTAATTAGATAAAATTTGAAATTCTTTAATTAACGCTAAATTTACCTTTAGCAGGGTAATAATAGGGAATACAGCGACAATAATCGATTATAGTTTGTGCTTTACATTGATTCAAACAAGTGGGGTAACTGTAGAGTGGAGCCCATGCGGTTTTTATCTGAAATTTTATAGAATTATTTAAAAATACAAGCGGAATTATTTCTAACTTCGTTATCGAAAACGCATTTGCGGTAGCTTATATCGATGTTCTTGATATTTTCTTCACTCTCTATTATTTCCGGCCTTATCAACAACGCCATTTCACTGCCCGGATAAATCATCGTACTGTACAGTGAAGTATCCGGAAATGCGTGCGATTCGTGCAATACAACCTGAAATTTTTAAATTTTCAATAAAGAAAAGACATCATCCTCAAATACATCAAGGCCTTTGGTTTGTTTTATCGCCGATATGTACTGATCGAATTCGGGATTCAGGTGAATTTCAAGACTGAATGCTGAACCGATACCGGCAGCATAAATCGGCTCGTATTTCCTACAATAAGGCACAAATTAATCAGAATTTCGGTGATTATCGAATCAATTACTCTCGATTCGTATCATTGACACCGTGGTAGTTGAACGAGCAACAATAACCGCTTGTCGATTTACTTCTATGGAAAATTCGATTACAATCAACTGAATGTGTTTCCCAATAACAAGCCAATAATAATCGGTCGCACGGTTGGGCTAACTATAAGAAAATATATTAAATAAAATTCCCAATATCGCAAAAATCGAACCTTTGCCATCAATTTTTCCGTGTTGTAGCCATAACTTTCAAGTTTCTTGGTGATATCGTAGAATTTGTACAATTTAAAATAAGTATCATCGTAATTACTACTTACAGAAATCAAATTCGATAGATTCGTGAAGAAATTGTCGATTTCAATCGTTGAAAAATCGCCAATAAGTCTAAAAATTGAATTGTTTCAATTGTTAAATTGTCAATTTATACTTACAATTGTTGCAATTCGTCTACATTCTCCTTATAGACAGCATTAAAATTACAAATTGTCACAGCAGGGAACGGTATTTGCCAAATCGGGAAAGTTGTAGTTTCAATTTGAGTTGTAATCCGATTCGTTCGGTATCTTTCTAATTGGTCAAGGATTAAAACAACACAGAGATATGTACTGATAATACAGATAATCGTCCAAAATAGTGACTGGAATTTCGACGAATTTTTGCATGTTATATACCGAAATCCGTGCAGACTTGTCGTTTGGCAATAGGAAGAGGAGCGGTCTTTTAGACGCCGGAAAACGACACCAAATCGACGTCTTATCGAAACCATATCGATATCAATTCTATTCGTTGAAATAAAATTTGTAATTTGATTATAATTAGTTTGCAGGAACTTTGAAATTAATCACTTATATTAATTCGTATATAGGAATGATAAATTGATATATTTCGTGTGATTTTAATTAGTTTCGTTCACAATTAAATCAAGAATTGTTACAATTGTTCCGAACTATAATGGGAACTAGAAAGTTCAAACCAATATTCGACATTAGACACTATATAGCAAATGAACAATAATTTGATTAATATTATAATTAAGGGAAATAGACTGAAATAAAAATTATTTAATAATTAGGTACAAAGCTAATAACGGTATTAAAAAATATTAAATATAAAAGTCGTGGAAAATAATGAAATAAATAGTGGATAAATTAACAGAAATGATCATTATGGAGGGTCATCTATCACATTATGATTCTATCATTTCGCAAAGTAGTCTAAGATGTATTTACATTAACATCACACTTATTATTAGTATCCTCCCATAATTCTCTCCATTTGTTCAATCGATCCATCCAATATTCGGGACCATCTTCTGCTTTTTGTGTATTTGCCGATGTTGTAGTTATTGTTTCCAAATTTTCTTTCTCTAAATTCATCAAATCAAAAAAATTATTCAATAAAAATAATTTTTAAAACTAACCAAATGCTGATGCCTTAGCCGATAGTTGTCGAGATTTCTCTATATCTTTCAACCCAAGTTGTATGTAATCTTGAAAGAATTTCGATGATTTCTTCAAGAATGGTTCAATATCAGCTTCTGGATGTTGTTGTATAAAATCGTATAATAATGTTAAACCCTCTTTTGTTTCATCTTTACTGCCGATCTTTTGGAAAATATCAGTTAATAAATTATGATTGGCACGTGTTAATGAACGTCGTTGTGTTTCACTTTTTAACGGCACCTGTTTAACTTCTTCAAGTTTCATACTCTATTTTAACACAAAAATATTAATCAACTATTATTAAATGAATATATTGAACAAACCTTGAGTAATTTTAAAATATAAGATTCAACCTCTGATTCGCTAGTATTTGGTATTTTACCTAAATGTAACATAATTGTACCACCTTTAATTTTAACAATGGAATGTAGGATTGTTTTAACAGTACGTAATGTTGTATCTAATGGTTTAGTTTTCCACCAACTTGATGGGAATTCTTTTAAGAAATTGTGTATATCTAATAATACTAAATCATAATCGACTTCATCAGCATCCCATTCTGGCATTAATTTAACAACACGCCATAAACATTTCATCACTAATTCTGTATGACGTGGTGAATAATCTAAACGTACACACTCATGAATTAATTGAATCAGAGCGCTAAAAATACCACAATAATAAATCATTAATTAAATAAATAAATAAAATACCAAATTATTTTCGTGTGATCAGATTTTTCAATAATTTTAACACAATGGAAATTAATAACTCGGATATAAGTTTCACCATTTGGACATTTTTCTAATTTACCATCCACTAGTAAACTTATAAATTCGTTAATTATAGCTTTTAAAACTTCAGTAGAGACTTGACGGCCTAAACATTTACTATGATAAAACTACAATTATAAAATAGATTAATTTCAATTGAAAATTAAATCAAATAGAGTAATTTATACCATTTCGATTAATGTAAAGATTTTCCTATACAATTTCGCAATATTTACATCAGAAACTGGATCTTTTTCATGCAAATTCTTCAATTGGACTACAATGGCACTGTAAAACTCATTTTCTAACTCTATCATAGGATTCGGTGCTGGACTCTTATAATTTTGCAAGAAATCACAAACTTGATCAGCACCCTTTATAAATAACAAAATTTATTAAATTTATTAAAATTCCTTCATACGAATTACCTTCATTGCTGCATAAATATCATTATTGGATATTTGATTAATATAGTTCGTTAGCATTTGATCTTGCCGTTTCGGAATGTTAATTTTGTCCATACTTAACCGGCTAACTAGAGATAAATTTGGATCTAAAGGTTTTGGTGGTGACAACGGAACCATTCTGGCTTTAATATCAGCTTCTGATAATTGTGGAATTTTAACATCACTTTTAAGAAATTCTAAATCAAATTCTTTAATCGGTTGCATCCTAGGTATTGTTCTTCTATCTAATTCAGTTAATAAATCTGGATCTAATTTAAATGGACCGGTTATTTCATTCGATTCCTGTTGTACAGTTTGTGGTAGTAATGTTCTAAATTTTATTAAATTTAGTAATCGATAAAAATAAATAATAATTTTATAATACCTAACTGGTGGTAAATGTTCATCTTCATCATCATCGACATTATCATCATCAATATCATTACTAGGTAAAGTTGGTATTATCTCACCATTACCAATTCTAGTTGTAGTGATTGTTGTATCATTATCCGGTAGATTCGGTATAATTGGTTCCATTTTAGCAATTTGTGGCATTTTTGTCGATGCTAATTTCTTACTAGAACGTTTTATACGTTCTTCCAATAATGATAAATCTTTATCAGCAATCTATAAAATTATCTATAAATTTAAATATGTAATTGTATTAAAAATATTTACATTTCCAATCATTTTATAAACTTTATCACCAACAATATTATAAGCTTGTACTACACAATTTAATGCAGCATTCCTAACGGCATTATCACGATCAGAAATTTGTTTGGCCACTTCTTTAAGACATGTACTAGGCGATAATCCACATACAGACATTCCTAAATGAATTTCTTAAATTATACAATTTTAATTGAAATAAAATAAAATACCAAATCTTTGTATAATTGAGCCCATAACTTCAAGACATTCAGCTCTTTGTCGTGCATTCTTCGATTTTAATCCCTCCATCACATAAGTAAATAAACGCGTAACCGAATATACTTCACAAATTTGTTTAAATAGAACACGTACCCCATTACGTACAGAATCTTTAGGATCTCCAATCTGAAATTAACAATTTTTAATTAAACTGAATATTATTTGATTTTAATCAAACCTTAACAACTAAATACGGTAGGAATGATGATGCTTCATTTTCGGTTAAACGATATTTACTATCAATCAACATATTGAAAACGCTATGTAAATATTCAAGACCTTTTAATAAAACTGACGGATTAGTATCGAAGAAACGTAAAGTTAACCATTTTAGAATCAAGTCTAGATTTGCAATCAATGCTGGACTATTATCGGGTAAATCTTCCATTAAAGAATCGATAGCTTTAATATGGTATCTACATCACAATAAAAATAGAAAAATAAATCGAATTAATTAAGAAATATATACCTGAAGTCCATGTGGAACATATTCAATATTAATGTTTTATTAACATTAGCAGTCGTCATTTGGTCTTTTAATAATTCGACAAATTCTTCTCTCGGCGAAGTGAAATTCCATTTCAAAACTTTCAATTTAGTTTCATCAATTGCCCGTTGACTTTTCATATTATTAGCAGCTAATAATGGTGATGTATCAATATCTTCATCTTTTTTACGTCCACCACTAGTAGCATTCTTTGTTGTTGTAGTTGTTGTCGTTGATGCTGGTGTAGTTGATGTTGAATTTGTTGCATTCTTCGATTTAACAGCATTCTTTGAATTAGCAACAGGTTTAGTACCACGTATAGCTTTATCGTCTTTTTCACTTTTTTTAGGTAATGGTTTTATCGGTAAATTAGGCCGTGTTTTTTCTAATAATGCCATAACTGTATTTTTAGAGCCAGGTTTTAATTTTTCTGTTTGTTTCACCATACTATCATAACCGATATGTATCATAATACCTAAAATTGCTTCTTGTGCATTTTTACGAACATCAGCATTGCGATCTTCTAAATTACTATAAAGATGCGGTATACAAACTAATAATTCTTCTCTTGGAATTGATTTAACTGGAACTAAGTTTAATTTTATTAAAATAATAATTTTAAATAAAATTTGATTTACTTTTTGGTAATTTATCAGCAAGCCATGTCCATAATTCAATTCGTAAAGTCGGTGAACCGCTAGCTAGAGCATCACCGATCATTTCATTTTCAAAAAATTCTTTAAAACCACATTGTTCACTGTAAGCTGTGATAGTATCATGTGCTGCTGTTCTCATCCAACTTTTATTATCACCTAAATTTTGTAAAAATAATGGAAAGAATACTTTAATATATTGTTTAGATGGTGGGCCCATTGCTTTAGTAATTTGTTCGCATATATTTAAAGCTGTTTGAGCAATTTTCGTATTACTATCACATAAACGATGTGCTAATGCTTGTGGTAAATCACCCAAATTTGGTTTAATAAATTTCGCATCATTTATTATATTGCTCAATTTCGTTAAAGCCTCATTGCGTACTTTCCAATTTTTATCTTCAATTTCATTAATTAATGATTCGGTAATTTGTCCACTAATATCAACTCTTGGTATTAAATCTTGTAGATTTGGTTGTATATTTTCAGTTTCACCAACAATCTCATCATCGTCTAGATTATCTAAACTATTTGAACTAGCTGAAGTTTTAATAGTACCTCTTGTTGGTAATGGGGGTTTTTCACCTTCATATTTATTAAATTCTAATGTGATTTGTTCACGTAAAGCCGGTTTTTCATTTTCAAAGAAAATATTAATTGATGCGCCCATATACAAATAAAGTATACCACAAAAAGTTATAGCAGCTTGTCGTACACTCGGATTCGTTGAAGATAATCCTTTCTTTGCATTATCAATAAATAATTTCGGATTTAAATTACTATAATTTGAAATAATTTAATTTAAATTGAATTAATTTAAATAATACTTACGTAAATCCAAATTCTTTGATAGCATTCGATAACCATATTAGACTTTCTTGTATAACTTTTGGATTCTTTTGATTTAAAGCAAATTCAATGATTTGTCCGGAAACATGCGATAAACTTGTTGCATCAGCAATTGATGTCATTGTTTCACCAACTAAACAACCATTTTTCGGATCACCAAATTTTTCAGCAATATCAACAACACAAATATCTGTTGTTGTTGTTGAAAATTTTGAATTTTCAGCCAAATATTTAACAATATCCAATTTGATTTTTAAGACTTGAAAATTTGTATCTTTCAAACCTGGTTTTCTTATTAATGTTTTTATCAAAGCTTGTGTCGGTAAATCTTTACTATCTAATGTTTGAATATGTTTTAAAAATTGTTCAGCTGCTTCTAATCTAGTTTTCCAATTACTATCAGATAATCCACTCACTATATTATTTGCCAAAATCTCTGAAATAATCTGTTCAACATCTTCATCTGATAATTCTTTTTCAACTGATTTAATCGTTTTGGTAGATGGTTTATTTTTTGTACGTACAACTGTAGCTGAACCTGATGATATTTCTGGTTTCTTTTTAGATGCTGGACGATTTTGTGTATTATTTGGTGCCGATTTTGTGGTTGATGTTACAGTATTAGTAGATGCTGATGATGCACTATTTTGTGATTTTATTGGTTTTGTTTTAGTTGGAGCAGTAGTTGGTCGTTCTTTTTTCACATTGGGTACTTTAACAGTTATTACAGCTTTCTCGTAAAATTCTTTAATTTTCGTCATTTTCAAATTATCTTTTTTCAATTCAATCAAAAATGGTCCAATTGTTTTCTCACCAACTAATTTCATTAAGGTGCCTAAAGCTTCAGCTGTACCATCTCTAACAGACGGATCTACAATATTTTTAATAATTAGTAATAATTTTAAATTCTAAATTAAATTACCTGATTCGTTTATATTTTTCAATAATGGAGCAGTTAGAGCTTTCAATGTTTTTTTATTAACAGCTGTTGGTGGTGTTTTAGTGAAAGCTCTAGATAGAAATAGAGCAGTTTCAGTTTTAACTGACGGATTTTTATTGCCCAAAGCTTCAATAACGTCTTCCAAAATTGCCTCAATTGTTGTCTGTAATATTTCATTATAAAATTCGTCTTGTTTTCAAATTTAAAACTTACCGTTAAATAAATATTATCTATTGCTTCCCGTATAGCACCAACAACATTCTGTTTTTTTTCTTTAAATTTCTCCAATAGAGCTGATACACATACACCAGAATATGGGTGAAAACGTTTCTTTAAACCTAATGCTAAACCAGCTAAACATCGTCCAGCTAATGCAACAACAATAACATTACTATCTTTCTGTATAATTTTCTTTAATGTCCTAACAAGATCACCATAATCACCATTTTCTAATTTTGGTGTTTTTAATAAATTTTCTAATATTTCTATTGCTTCTTTACGTTCTTGCCATTTTTTAGCTTCCAATTTTTCATAGAAATCTTTTGGTAATTTTGATAATATATCAACAGGATCAGCCAAATCGTATGGATCAATTTGTTGAACTTCACCATCATCATCATCGACTTCATCAACGTCTAAATAATCAAATAAAATTTCATGCTTAACGATGCATTCAAATTGATAATTAAAAACGAAACAATATAAGACCATATAAGGAGAATTTGGCTTTGATATTTGAAAATTTACTACTTCAAAACTAACGATAAGAAAACATGAAACATCAAATTTATACAAAAATATCACTGTAATAATTAATAAGTGATATTTATTCAAAATTAAACAACACAAAAGGAGATTTTTGTTTTTCTATTAATAATTACTTCTTACTAAAGTAAGAAAAGTCGATAAAAAGTTTTGATTATGAGTCACGTTAACAGTTCATTGTCTTGTTGAATTATTGTGTATAATGGATATTAACGCCAAATTATCCGTATTTTGTGTAAAATAACCTACCACCGTCCACTTCCTCCTGTTCCGTCTGCAATTCGATTTGTTTCTGTTGTTGCGAACGTATATAGCGTGTTGGTACAGCTTTTTGTCCATCAATTTTCGCAAATTCAGTCTCTAATTCGGTCACTTGAACCGGCTGTAGATTACCTAATTGGGATCTATGGATGATTTAGATTAATTATAACACACCTATTGGATTGTTTTAAGAACAATAGTGATCTCATTGTTATTTACATACTTTAAAGCCGGTCCTATCCATCGATACATCTCAATAACCATCAATCTGGCTTCATCGCGTACGGCTTTATCGCGATCAGCAAACAATGGTGTAATTTTCTTAACCAATGGTTTAACATTGATAATTTTCGAACCGAATTCTCGTAATGCAATTGTACAAGCGTTTATACAAGCCGCAACGATTTTCGGATTCTTCTGTTCCATACCTTTTATCAATTCCTCTTCAACGGCATCATATTTCTCGATTTCAATATACATTAACGTTAATTGTAACGCCAATTCTCTTGTACGTGTCTTTGGTGCTGCTATACATTTCGTTACAATGCCGGACATAACATCGGAGACAGTTTTGCCAGCGTTGGCGTAATTTTCAACGTAAGCCAATACAGCTTCAACGCCTTTCTCTTGGCTGGCTGCATTGCTGTCAATAACGAATTTCTTAACTAAGCCCAAATATTTTGCGAATTCCGGTGATTTCTCGTCGTCAATCTGTCGGAATAGTTTCGTTACTTCTTCGTAACCGTTTAAACGGGCCTTCCACAATTTATGTATGCAACGTTCATCGAGCGGCAGTTTCTTGTATTCGTCGTCTTCCATTTTCTTCTCAATTACGTTACTAGTCAACTAGGACAGAATTTTAGATATTGCGGTTAATTTATTTGGATTAAGGACATGATTCATATCCAAATAAGGTATAAACAAATGGTTGATTTATAAATGAAAATTTCCACTTACATTATTGTATTAAAATTGCAGAAATTTTACAAATTGTTCTAGAAATCAATTCCTTTTCCAACAATAAAAAAATTTAATGATAAAAGAACAAATAAAAAAGACAGTTCACAATCAAATAACAGTTAACAGTCAAAATGTCGGATATTTAAAAAATATTTATCCCCACTACCAAATTGGCAGGTAACTAGATTCGGTAATAATAAACAAAAGATAAGCAACATTTAAATTTACACCGTATCGATAAAAATGCACTCACAATTATCAAATTAGACTTTAAATTTTTAACGATTTTACATCCAATTCGAATTATGTTCCAGTTTTATTGTTACAATTTAATTGATTTTTGTACATTGAATACAACGCATCTCGGATTGATTCGATGAAGTTCGTTTGTTTGCAATTTCGGCCATCTTCGGATGTTGAGTATGCTGCTATTGGTCCGCTAATATTGCGCCAAGTTTGAATTTTTTACCGTTCGTATTAACCGACTTTATATACAGAATGATTCACGACAGTTGAACAATTTATCTCATAAAATTCATAATTGGACGTTACGTAAGTTTTATTTTCGTCAGTTTTTCGGCAAATTCCGAACGAATAGCGACAATTTCAACAATAAATAAGGTAAATTTTACAGTAAAACCGCAGATTAAAAAGAGTAATTGTATTGTTATAAAACTGAAATTACATTAAACGTCGATCACTCTTGTCTATCGGCGTGTAATTGTGTAGCCCCTAATCTAGCCGGATCCTGACTCGGATAGTGCACTGTAGTCTTTACAGCGTCACTAGTAACGGTACTCGAACTGGTACTAGCAGTGGCAGGAGCCGTTGGTACATAGGCTGGAATTTGTGGTGCATTAAAGAAAAACGGCGGCATCGGTGGCGGTCCAAACATCGGTGGTACAATTAAAGACGGTGGCGGTGGCATGTTCGGTAGCGGTATATGTCCCGGTTCTAAATTAAAGAAATTATTACTCAATTCCGGTAATGTTCCCGGTAAACCGGGTACAGGTTCGTATTGTTCGAGATTTGGATTGGTTGTAGTACCGGAACGTGCTTGTGAACGGCCCCATTTTATGGTCAAACGACGACCACCCAATATTAATTTATTAAACGTTTTCTCAGCTGCTGTTTCAGCCGCTTGTCTTGTTGTATATTGTACAAATGCACATTGTTGTTTTGGTACTAAACTAATTGAACGTATTTCACCATATTGATAGAAATGATCGCGTATATCTTGTTCCGTTAATGTACCCAAATTACCAATATATAATGTCGTTATTGTTTTATCTTCCGGTGGTGGTAGAGCTGGCATTGCAGCAGCACGTTTTAATAATTTATCAGCTACAGGATCATTAACACCATAATAGCGATCTTTTATATTTTGATCGGCTAATGGATCTTCAGGATCGGTTGGTTTTTCGTGACGATAGGGACATTCTTCGCCACGACGGCATTCACCTTTCACCCAAAACGAACACACGTGCGGCCGGTTACGTTTATAATACGGTGCTGTACGTGCTAAACGCATCAATAAATCGTTGGGTTCGCTTAATTTACTATTAATAGCGCCAGCATCTGAACGTTGTAACTATAAATAAGAATAATTTGTCGCCAATTACCAAAAATATAAAGAAAACTCACTTCACGTTCCATATTTTGTATATAATACTCCTTATTAACTTCACTTTTGGGCAAATCATCTTTCAATTTCAAAGCAGCATCGCGTACTTGAATAGGCAAACCGTACTCCAAATCTAACAGGCAAGTCTGGCAAACATTCTTCAATTTACTACAAGTCTGGCACACTTCCGTCTTTTTAAAACGCATTCGAGCCCCTGGACACCATCTAAACACTGTAAATGGACGCGAACAAATCTTGCACTCTTTACCATATTTTTCTTTCGTCTAGCAAATCAAAAACATTAAAATAAAATCAATTTAATCTCATTAAAATTACCATTCGAATATAGGGATTGTCACCTAAACATGTTTGACACAAAATTGGAAAATCCTAAAATCACAAAGTGAGGTTAGAATATCAATTTGATTAAAAACTATTGTTTTGCGACTTACCGAATCTTCCCAATTCTGCCGATTATAAGTATTTGTCGTTTTTGAGGTAGCCATTTCATTAAAATTATAATTAAATCAATATAAATGAAATTAATTATAAAAATTTCGTTTTACAAATTTAACCTAATCAACTGTCACTGACGTCACGAATCTAACACTAGAGTCTACACCAAATAAAATGACTTAACAGTTACGTATGCGCAGTAAACGTATTTTCTCTCATTTTAATCTTACGCGCAAGTACCGATTTCTAGTGTATAGGCTCTATTTGATCTTGTTTTCAAGAGATAGTCGACAGGTGGTGTTGTCTTACCCTCTAAAGCGCCATCTACAGGACGGAGTGGTGAATCACAAATGGCGGAAACTTTAAAATAACTACCCCGATTTTTCTGTAAACTTACAAGTTACAAAGAATGCGCTTATCAATGATAAATTTTGATAAAATCGTGCATATTTATATAAGTTTGACAGTCTATGATCGATTAGAATTAGAATAGGGTTGAAATAAATGGAATTTCCAATTAATTTCAATAAAATCTACGAATCTATCGATCAGTGTCGCCTGATTTCTTTTCAATTCTTGATTGATTATCCGAGATAACATTGATAAATCTCCACTATTTGAATATAGTTTCAAATGATTGAGCAATTAATGAATTGTTTGAAATCTTGGCATCTATAAATCGATACGGAAAGTTTCCTGTTCAATTATTCGATACCTACGGTTTATAAAGTTCCCGGAATGACTTTCGTTTATGACCCGTTTATGTAAAATAGGACGCACATCTTTCTAATTCTCTTATCACACCCGTTTAAACACGTTTGAAAAGTTTGTCAGTCATCGATGTCGACATGGGTGAACTTTCTACTTTAAAAGATACCACCTGATACTTTATAAAGCTTTACGGGATTTGGAAGTTTTTTTTATCGACAACTCTTAAGTGTTAGAAAGATTTTAATATTAATTTGCACTCTACTGTGCTACTTTATTGTTTTTAAATGTGGTTATTTTTTAAAAATCGATACTTGTTACGTGTAGCATATCTGAAATTCAACAAATTAACTTTATTTAGGTACCCAGTTTAGTGTGGCCGTGAAATAAAGGCATAAATGAATGGAAATTATTGATAGTTCCGTGTAGGTGTAGCAAATTTCAAACGACTTGTCGTGTTTTATTATGACTAGCATTATTAATGAGGATATTCTGTTACATTTCTGCTTATTTCAGCCTGTATTATGAAAATTATTACCAACATGAATATTTTTCGTTTTTTTCACTCAGTTTTATTTCTTAAATATTGCCACATGGAAAAGAACGAGGAAAGAGAAACGAGCAACGCAAAATATGGGGGAGTCTTCAGCGTGTTTAAAATAAATTCAACTGTAGGTAGGTTTTAACAATTTAGATTTTAAATATAAGTAATCGATACGGTACATGTTGACAAATCATTAGTTTTTGTTTAATTAATTTGGGCCCTTTGTCATCAATAATTCAGATTTGTTCGATAATGAAACGTTTGGATTTCCTGATTGTTGTGGAATTGCTGAGAATTAGGACGTTCGTTTCTCTTATTTACCTAAAAATATAGCGTGCAGGCGTCAAGTCGTGTTTTCTAAACTATTTCAAAACAAACTATCAGAGAATTTTTCCTTATTTCTTGTAGAATAGTTGACGTGCGTTTCTCCTATTTGGTGTTCTTGCTTTTATTGTATTGTAACGATTATCCAAATTACAATCATGAATCAGAAGCGGAAGGATTTCATTTATACCATTTTTGAGTCTTTTTATACACCTAATTTTACTTTATTAATGTTGCTCGATTTTTTAGTTTTCCGGTTCATTTTTCTTGCTACTGTTATGTTGATAACTGGATAATTCATAGCATCTATCAATGTTCAACGTTTTCCTGTTCTATTTGTGCAACTTCTTCTTTCAGTCATTTATTAGATTGTTTGTGGGACGATATCTCTGTAATAAGTTCCTACCTTTTTTTGTTTAATACCAACAAAACCCCTATCCGTAACACTCAAAATTTCCTGTGTAGCTAGCTAATTCTTACAAACACATTTATTTAAAATATTAGGCTAGTTAGCATATCAGATCGTAGATCAACCTTATAATTTTTGATTTATTCGCCTCTCTTGGGTGTATTTAAACGCTATCTAATAGAATTATAACAATATGATAACAGAATTTTATCTTTATTACCCAAATTAATGATATCGTTTACACTCTTCCGTTATATCCGTATTTCCGGACAATTTAACACGATTCTGTCAAGACTTCCGATCAGATTCGGATTAACACCTTTGTCCCCTATAATCTGGATTTTTCATCGGAATAGCTGATGGACTGATAGAAAAGTCATGATTCTAATATTGAGCAGTCGTGGAAAATGCTCGAGTATTTCCACAAATGATCAATTGATTCCCATGTTGGCTTTATTTATAGAAAGTAAATGGCTTTTATCTCTATCTATTTTCGTTTCTTTTTCACGTGGGTTTGAATTGTGGACCGACATCACTTGTCGCATGGGTAAGTGTTTTAGATGATTTCTCGCTTCAGATCTTCCTTTAATATAACTAAAAGCACTAGAGGGAGAGTGAGAAAGTAGAAGAGAAAAATCTCACTTGAATACAATATATGGAAACACTACAAGTAACAACAGAAAATGAAAAATTCATGAATTATTACAAACATTTTCCTGATTGTTCTCCATGTATTGTAATAATAAACGTAACAATCGATAAATATAACAAAAGCTTCAATTGTGCTGTAATAATTCAACAATTATTAAAGTTGAGAGCCGTAGAATTGAGGATTGCTCATGGGCAAGTTTATATTGAAATTTATCAGGCTTTAGATGGAGGAAGAATGAATATTTTACCGACATAGAAAAGCGGAATAGGGGGAATTCGTCTGTTTGTCTCACGCACCTTTAGCCTATTTTGTGATAAAACAAACAGATGATGAATATTTGGTGTTTTTGACGTGACTAGTGTTATTTTTTATACCGTAATGTTGTTATATTTTATCGTAATGATTGAGTTGAATGCCATAGAATTTAAGCGATAATGATAAACTGTACTTCTGTCCTATTCTATATTCCTCAATTTGTGTATCTATACGTTTATTGACTCAATAATCTTGTAAAAATTGGTTTTCTGACTTCAATAATGACGACAAGAGACTGTCTGGTAGATCTTCTTAACTAGCTGTTGTATCATTATCTAAACAATCTTATTGGAACAATATCCACGTAGATTTCAGTCTGAACGATGAGAGTGCGTGCGGCTTGATGTTTCTTTGTACATGCAAATTTTCATGATCTTCTATTTCAACAACAATGTGTATAGAGAGATAATATTTTGATTAGTAGGAGCATTGACTTTGCCATCATTATAAAAATATCAAGTTTCACGTGTGTTGTATTATTATATTAAAAAATGATGTAAAATATTGTTGGCGACATTCTCAGCTAATTCACCAGATTAATCAACATAAATTCACGTAAAATCCTCTGCAATTTATGTTGAAAATGTAACATCTACCGTAAACAACGAATTAACAGGAAGTTGTTGTTTCCGAATAGCAACGTACAGTAATCAAAACTATGTATATGAAGACAATTTAAATAATTATTATATTATCAAGTCTATACTGGAATTAATCCAAATTGAATATTCAATTTATTGTGCGCTGTTGGTGATTAATTTGGGACAATTTTATTGAAACAAGCAAGATTTACGGATGATTTAATACGAATTTCATAGGTACACCATGTATTGATCGAACAGTTAATACTATCAGAATTAGAAGATTTATTGGCAAATATTTTACACTACAACATTATTTTGTTTGTTTTCTAAACTAGTAATTTTAATAACAGTGAACGATACGGGCATAAAATTAATAACCCAAGTATTTCATTATTTTACAATTATTTTGAACGAGTCAACTTCAAAGTTTTTATCGCAGAATTTTTCCTTTCTTGTACAGAAAAGTTGATTAAACTTTTAAATATCAATGTTTAAAGTTTAACTTGAAAAATACGGTTTTTATTTGTAAAATTATGGTCGTGACGACGAGACTTATTATCAGATTTAGTTTGGTAGTGTTATTCACCTGTAACCAGGCCATGCAACTATAATAATGCTTTACATTCTAACAATCACGATATAAAATTTTTATTATATTGATCACATTTTAAAGCCCTAACGTTAACTTTCGGGGAAATTCCGGTGTTTATCAAAATATCGACGAATATTCACCATAAAGCCAAATCTCCTGTAGCGATACCGATAATGGTACCATAACATTAATCTTAGTTATCAATTCGCAACTCAAAGGATTTATTGATTATGCAAAAGGAGCAACTAGATTCTAGTTGCTAGTTTTAGTTTAAAGATCATAATATTTTGTTTTTTCAACTCGATTCGGGCAAAAAATTCAAGTAATATTAACAGATTTTATTAAAGTCTCATGTTAGCGATTGAGAAAAAATCCAATTTTAAAACGTTCAATTTCCATTTCTTTCGAGCGTCTCGATGGTTTTTTATTGCTGTATTGAGTCAGTTATAAAATAAACGTTAGAATTATCCCGGCGCATCCACCAATTTTCAATAATAGTTTACAATATCGAAAAATCTATTAATTTAAATTGAATAATTGTTATTATTTTCTAATTGTAAGCCTACCGAATGCCGTTTAACGGATGGTAGAGGCGCATGTCAACAAACTTTTGAATCTGCTAGTTTCATTCAGTATCCTGTTAGATAGCCGTTTCAGTACAACGCATTTTCATTAATACTCAAATTTTTCTTGGAAATTGTTCGCGATCGTTTCACATTTATTTTCTTTCATGTTTCTGCTTTTCATCCGGACGTATAAGTAAAAAATGTATTTCGATAAAAGTTTCGGCTACTCAACTTTATGAATAGATCCCATCTTACGATTAATGTTGGGTAAGTTGAGAAACTTTTCAATTAAATCGTACAATTAATTGCGTTCGATTAGGGTTGGGGGAAATGTTGAGAAAAATTACCTCTTTTGTGTTGACTAATCAATATTGTAATTGATTATCATAATGTTGGTCTACATGGCTGAAAATTGACTACAAACAAACAGAATTAATTCATCAAATTACACATGTCAAACGCTAACACATCAAAATATTCCATCTAATTTGCGGTAAATATCGTGATAGAAATAATGGAACTTTTAATAACAGGCATATGAATTACGTTTATGCAATAAATTCCCATTTGAGTCTCAATAATTACTAAAATTATTCAACTGAATATTTAATATAAACTAACTTTATATAATCACTGTAATTAATATTGGTATCAGTATTATCATTTAATATAACTG
Organism: Hycleus cichorii; assembly: GCA_013841215.1. NCBI lineage: Eukaryota > Metazoa > Arthropoda > Insecta > Coleoptera > Meloidae > Hycleus > Hycleus cichorii. The sequence goes on from JACDRQ010000450.1 coordinate 20,718, forward strand.
GAGTAATTAAGCTTCTTTTGCACTATAAAATTGTTGATAATTGCCCATTTAAAGTATCGTAAAACACGTCAATTTCAATCTTTTTACTACCAGAAAACTCTATTGCTCTATTTAAATTGAAAACGTTTAAAATTAGAGTATAGCGGGGATATTTGCCTACTTTTAGAATTTATTCAAATGGCGATTCCGCAAGTATAACGGTCTCTTCGGCCGGTCCAATAAATGTCCAACTATCAATTTGAAAGGGTTCAAAGAGGCGTACTATCGATATTTTCCTTGAAATTTGTAATATTTCTAAAGAATTTCAAGATTCCATTCTATATTGTGGAAGTTGTATGAAAATTGAATTTTATTATTCCAATCTCAACGGAATTGTCCCATCTGAATAATATTTAAACAGGATTGTTTAATTTTTTGTTAACAATAACACTAGAATTAATTGCATTTTAAACGACCGCTTAAAGGAATTGCCAACTGTTCAGCAATAAATGTGTAAATAAATCATGTAACATGTTGTGCTATAAACTCTTCCGTAATGCTTTCAATTAAAAATTAAAGTCTACCAATTTACAATATTGCAACGATTTATTCGAATTTTAACAGGAAAAAACAGCTTTATTCAACAAGTCTTGCAAATTTATTATTATTATTCGAAACGCATTCAAACTGGTGTTTTTGAAGATACGCAAACGTGCATTGCATTAAAAATAACCGTGACAATATTGATAATCTGCCGGTTCTTCCTGTAGAATCCGATCGTTCGTTTTAGACTTTTTTCGTTTCTAATCAAGCCCGGTTATCATCACGATGTTAATCCATCGGGATTTTGTCCTAGTGTGTTTTCATTGTTAATGTACTTGGATCTATTTAATATGCCTTATTAATGAACTAAACCGACTGGAGAATTGGTAATAACAAATGGAAAATTATAAATCTGTCAATGTTTTCCCCGAAAAATTACTCCCATAACGATTATAAAAAAAGTCCAATCAGTACTTTCCATTAGAACTGGATGATTTATGGATGCAATTATTTCTCATTTCATTTGATCAATAATGCGGAATTTTGTGAATAATTTGCTAAACCAATATCTCTGCTTCCAATCGATTTCACTTAACTCAGCTTTCCATCGTATAGACTTTGATTGCATTAAAATTAAAACAGACAAGAATTGGTTCTAGTTACAACTTGGAATCGTGTAATTTAAGAAAACATTGACAAATCTATACAAGATTGGAAGAAATAAGGAAACTGATTGGAACTCGAAATTATTTCTGTTGGTAATTGAAGACGGGATAATTAATTGGAACTGTATCCGTCTCTAATTCTAAGTAGACAGAATCAAATTGAAAAAACAATATTTCTTCAAACGCTCTAGCCTCCAAGGGGTATTCGAACTTGAATACTCAACGATACTTCTCTATTTAATATAAACGTATACAACCGCGTAGATGCCGGTTTTGCTTAAATAGATTTCATGTAAAAGATTTTTTTATTGTCTCTACCTGAAAGCCGAGAAGATATGTGGGTTTTTATATTGGATTTTTCTGGAATGTTATGAATAAATAACAGTTCTGATACAACTAGAGGTCAGCGGAAAATCAACGGAATCAAACAGAAAAAACGATAACCAATCGTATTGTTGAGTTAACAATTTCGAAGCCCATTGTAAGTAAACATTTCGGACTGAGAAAACAATTCCAATTCCAATTATTTATTTTATCTAAAAATATTTAGTTAGTATTGTTAGAATTGATGGTTTGTGTCTGGAAAAACTGGAAAATTAAAAATAAAACACAATAACTTAGTGGTGAGTGTAAAACATTGTAGTGTAAGTGGGACGTGTTTAGAATCATGATTTAAATCTCAGTGTCAGTAATAAAAAACCGGATAACAACTGTACGCTCTAATGTAGAGTAAGAATAGCCATCTGCTTCCGTACGGTGGATGAAAAAAATCGAAAAGCGATATGAAATATGCATGAATTAAAACAGCAATTGGACAACAAATCAAACGGAAATATTAAAAATCCAATGCGTCTCAGACTTTATTAAATATCTCACTTATCCATCGTTAAGACGCAACAATTCACCCACTACTCGGGCTGATTGCGAGATGAAATTGTAGGTCAATGGGACAATTTCCGGTATTTGTTCCGAGCAGTCAAGCGAACACGCTTAATTTTTCTTGCATTAAAACCACTGTGCACCGCCTTGGTTGATTGCTTCGCATAGATCAATCAAAGTCGTTGATGAACAGTCTAGAGGTAATTGGTACCATTTCCTGAGAAACTATCGACGCTATACATTTTCTACAATGCTAAAAGAACAATCGGTAGATTCGTAAAAATCCAATATTATTGATGATTGGGTTATAATCGAGAGGAAAGCCAGCAGGAAGGCATCGTTGTGGATCTTCATGTTTATCCGATTATATTCGCTCTAATAGTTGATAGAAATAAATAAAAAAGGCGGCTCAATATTATTCTATGAATTGTGATTCATGGGTATGACAACTTATAAATGGAATAGATGAGAGAACAAGGATACACGTGTCAAGTTGATGGGTTTATCACACCCAAAAAACGTAATATTTCTCGAGGATATCTACTCGAACTAGATGTCATATCGTTGATGTAAGGCTCATCGAAATTACGCTTCCTATTGTTAATGATACTATCGATTGTCATATAAACTGAAAACTTAATCTGTATTTCGAAAACAAACATAATCCCTATCAATTATTGTTTCTATATTATAAAATCGTTAATAAAGCTCCATAATGTTTGATTGTGAACTGTTTACAAATTGATGAGCAAATGCGGAAATGTTTAAATATTCTAATGGTATCGTTGTATCAATTCCGAGATATTAACAATTCAACCTTTCTCGTGATGGAATAATGTTTTTGTCTTTTGCCGGAAAATTAAATTTACATTCAATAGGAAAAGTTAATCCAATGAGGGTTCAAATAATATTTACAGAACGACCTTTGTACAAATTATTTTCCAAATAATCCACAATAAATCCAAATTTACTCATTTCTATTCCGCATTTAATCAACGTGTTATTATAAGATTAGAAAAATATATCTTGAAAATTAATACACCAAAGTCAATATAATAGTTTTCCAATTTTCAATTACAATCGCCTTTATTTGACTTCAAACCTCTTGTTTAAATATCAAATTCTTGTCTAGTTTTGTTTGCAACTTATTGTGCGGTGTGAATTTAGAAATTCCCCAACAATGCTGGTATCAAATTTCAATCAAACGTCTCGACAACATTAATTCATTTGAAATCAAATCAAAATAAAAGAAAATTCTATTTTGCATAAAATCATCTATTGTTCATCGGCTTTCTCCCAATGAAATGTAGCACTGAAGTACTTTTAAAGAAATCAAACACGTGGTCCTCATCTTAATCAATTTCAAATTCGAATATTAGCCAAGTAAATTGTTATCAAGTATCATTTATTGGGCGTTAATTGGGAACTTCTCATATATTTATAAGGAAACGCCAAGAGCGTTAAATTAATGGAGACCCTCTGGAACAAGTAAATGTTGAATATTTTATAAATTTGTAGAAGAAACGTACGAATCGGTTTTAATTACTTCAGCATTCGTAATGAGTGTTTAATCTGAATGAGAATGAAAAAGAGCAAATAAAGAAAAAAACAAAACATTAATACTCCATCTACAGTTTTCCTTGATTTTGTGTCTCTATTTTAACGGCGAAATTTATAAGACTTTAATTAAAACAACATTGATAAGTTTTCGCTTACGAATTTATCGTAAGTTGTTTTTATTTAATGTTACAAATTATTAAATAACGCTAAAGGAACCTAGCGTTAGTTATTATTATTTGGCTGGGATGGGATAAATGTCGTGGAAGATTTTTATGATGGAAACTTTTTAAAAGACAGGAAAGAAGATCCTGAGAACTTGTCTCTTATTATGATTCTAATTAGAGGCTTATAATGAAGCAAAATAATAACGATTGTGGCTTGAGGACGAAAGTTTCATTACAGTTTCTAGAATATTGCTGACGCAAAACCCAATAAAATCGACCTACGAGAAGAAAACAATGCAAATTCAATTTACTGTAAAATAACATTGATATTTTATGATTAACGCGGTTCGATATAATCGTTATATTTCATAAGCTAACGCCCCAACTATTCGAAAGTAATTGATTTTAATTAGTTGCGAACGGTATTTAATTAATTTTAGAATATATGATTGGTGAGGCACACCTTTTCCGCTTTGTTCCGCAACCATAGAAAACTGTTTATAACCGGTAGTCGTTGTAGAAACGACACGGAAGAAGCGAAATTTGCAATCGGCTATTTTGCACGTAAACTCCTCGTGGAATGATTAAAGAAATTACCATCGAGACCGTGTTTCATTCGAAATTATAAAAGCCCCAATCCGATAATTTTTAAACAAATTGTCGAACGTTTTTCAAAATAAAGCTGAACAAAAACCGTCTAGTTTCAGAGTAAATCGGCTTAAACATTCGAAATGTCCTAGAGTTTTAGGTGTATATTGGTAGTTTGCGGGTTTTTGAAAAGTTTCAGTTTCTAATGGAGCCGTTTTAGTTTACAATCGCACAAACTTTCGCATTTATATTGTTGAATTAAACCGGCACTACAACGTTCAATATTTTGCTTATTGTTAGATTATAATAACGAAAATTTTGTGTGATAAATTAGCCACAATTTACAACAAGCGTATTCAAATGGAAAACGACTGTCGGATGTTGAATAAAAAAAATTTTCAAGGTGCCTCCACGCTTGATTGTAGATGTTGGGGATTTCTGTGGGAAATTTCGGGTATTATTTTTGACTTCTTCGCTCTAGTTTCGAACTGATAAACTTGATCCTTCCTCAATTCCATATAAATTTCATTAAACTTAGTTGATGAAACCACCATCACTGCTACATCCCTTATTTTCTCGACGAATCGGCGGTAATTACTTGAGTAGGTACATATAATGAGTTTTTACTGGTATGGCATCAAGAAGACTTAAACTGAACTTTTGTGGGTGTAGGCTACAATTTTTTTGTATCGAACTTTCATATTTCCCGATCGGTCGTCCAAATTAACAAGTTTTATTGCTACATTCGAATATCCTGGCGCCGGAAGCCTCCAAAAACTTTTCCAGTGCCTAGGGTACAAGTCATTAATTGGAAAATAAATAAACGATTTTTTTGTTGCAAATATTTGTTCGCCCATTCGCTTCTATCCAGCCTCGAATTTCCGATGTTGACGTCTATTTTGAACGGATGTGAATTTAGTTTCAGATGAAGTCGTCTAAAGTGCAGACGATAATATCAAATGACTACCTACCCACATCGTTGCAGTTTGTTTTCAGGACATTCGAGTAGGATTCGTTGTTTATTCTGTCTTTTTTCAGTATCGGATAATTCCAGTCAGGATTTACGAAAATCCATCTGGTGGGTATCTAATTTCGAGTCGCAAATTATTATAATCAGCAAATTTTGCCCACTGTTGTTTCAACCGAAATTTCCGTTCGGTTGATGTAGGTGTTGTGCTTCACTTTGAAATGAATTATTTATAATTTTGTGAAAAACGGAAGGCGTTGGAATTAACTTGTTCTTTTTATTTTTTGTTGTCGGTTAACATTGCGAATTTCGGCTCGAATTTATCAACAATCTGCTTTCAGATATAACTTTGTACTACTAAACAATGCAAATAAACAGCTGCATACATGTACAGTGCATAATCTCACAGAGATTGTTTGGTTAAATACGGATACTATTTGCATGATGATTGTACAATATTGTGTACAACAACCTCCTTGAATTACATTGTTTTGTAAATCTGTAAGATCTAACCACCTCATAATTCAGGATTATTGCCACTGCTAATATTTCGTTTTCTACTCCAATAAATCGTGGTTGTTGTTGAATTGTACAGTTATGAATCGTTTTTATACCAAAACGAAAAAAAGCATATCTCGTTGAATCGATCCATACGAAATTTATGCGCTTTATTTTCCATACTTGAAGGTAATATTGTAAACATGAGTGAATATTCCATTGACAACAACTACAATTTTGTTGACAACAACCACAAGTTCATTTATCTTGTGGATTTGAAATCGAGGGTTTATTTTTTAAATCTATTTATTAACAATAAAGACTGGCGCTATTTTGGGAATTTCTTTAAATCATCCAGGCGAGATTCTACAACATCGTTGATTTTTAATAAAATTCAGATTTGAAATTCAGGTTCACAGTAAACTGATAATCAACAGTGTCATCCTAATTGCGTACTTTATCAAGCCGAAATCTAATATTGCGCAATTAACACAACTAATTCTTATTCAAAATACACGAATTTCTGCAATTCGCACATAGTTGTATAGAAATTGTGAAGATATCACGATTCTTCTATTGTCTTTATTGAAATTCGATCGAATTGGGGTTGGATGGAAATTGCAAATATAAATGCAACGCTCGTGTCGGAAAATAACACAAATATAAAGGAATCGAGTGAAATTCTACCAAAACATCAAGTATATTTTGGACACTCAGCATTTAGTGTCGAAATTTCGGTTTAGCCCGGGGCTTATTTAGTTACCACAAGTATTGTTGATTCCATGTAATTCGCATTATTTTGATTAACAATTCTCGGTTTTATTTATCTGGCGTGCTGTAGAAGCAAAAACGGAAAATTAGCAGAGATAAGCGTGACCTGAAATAATCCAACAATTTGTTTTGGAAGATATCGATGCGAAATGGAACAAAAACGATTAAAAATTGTATGTTTGTTTAGCAGCTGTGGTACTCATTTCGGTTAATATTCGTTTGATTGTGTAAAAACAATTTCGCTTGAATTGAAAAGCTTGAAAAGGGGAGGGAATGTAAAAGAAAGGGGAATTGTTCGGTATATTTTGATTATTATTCAATATGCGAACCGTATTTGGACAGTTGTTTGAAAGTGGCAACTTGGGAATTGTCTGATCAAATTATCGTTCCGGATATAAGCGTATAAAGAATAAATCAAATGATTTGTCTATTGCCATTTCCCTATCGTTAAATTGAAATACTTCCAGTTCTATCCATAAATTGTTTAGAAGAAAATTAAGTTAAAAAAAGTTAGTGAAGAGAGCAATTTGTTGTTGTTTTAATACAATATTTGGATTTCATATTTCAGTAGAGAACGCTCCATAAAGTCCCACATTCAGTACAAATCTAATATAGGCCAAAAGACTAACTACGATAATAACAACAAGAATGACAACCATTGATGTTGTATGTACTAAAACTTGGCAATATACCCTTTCTTACTACAATGTCACGAAATTATATAAAGCTCAAATGAGCTCCCACTTTGTCTATTCATTTCCCACATTATATTACCCCCGAAATATCGCATTAATTTGGTTTAATTCGTCTTAAAAACGACCGAATACATAGAGGAAAATCTAAAAGTCTACATTTTCTATTGTATACAAAATGGAATTTTTAAATATTTTATAAAGAAATAGCTACATGATAGTTTTCACGGTAGTATTGTGGCTTTTTTTTGTGGAAACTCGAAGAAGATCGGTTGTAATCCCACTTCTTGTCATAGTAAAGATATAACACCGATTGTTTTCTAGAATCTACCATACAATAAACAAATGGAATTACAAGAAAATTTATGTCCAAGTATGTTTATCTCACAATGTTCCATCTACAGACAAGCCTCCTAAATTGCCCCAAATTTAATCTTTCAGACTGATAATAAATGGCTGAATATCCTCTAATTTCGGTCCATGGTCTCTTATGTTACAAAACTTTATAATATTGTAACCAGTTGCCTGAAATGAACGGTTTCCCTCCAATAGTGATTTAATCATTACCGCACAATTATCGAAAATTTAACATCAAAAGAAATTCGCAATTTATTTCGCCCTTAGAGCAATCTCATTACGAATTAAAGCGGAAAATGTACCCGATGTTTACACGATAACGACGGGAAATATTCCACATCCCCCTGTTTGTTACAATATTGTACGAGTTTACGATTTTGTTTATGAATCGTTGAAAACATTTCTGTTCGATGATTTATAAAGAAACAATTACAAATATAAACACAATACCGGTGAAGTCATTAGAGATCATATTGACAACAAGAATGATTACTTTCCGGAAAGCCGATTGTTCTATTCAAGAAAACGTATAGGTAGAAGAACAAATTAAGGTAGGCTTCCTTAGGTATAAGCACTGGGAATTGGTGTGGGAATACTTTATAATTAACAGGTTCGCATAGAGATCGAAGCCGGTTCGGTTATTTTCAACGTAGATTATCAGAAAAAGCCAAAAATCCAAGCGAAAGAGAAAAACGGAAAGTCTGATGGAGATAGGAAGCGTCCTTGTATCGTTCAAAACTACATGTGTTTAATGTGTTTGCTACTAAATGATAAAATAATAGATTTTTTCCGTTGCAGAACAACATTCATATAGTGCTATTAAATTTAGATCAGTGAAATTATTTTACAGTTAAATGCATTTTCCTGTTCACGATGAATTACAATTGAAGAATTTTGATCAATATTTGTAATAACTCTGCTTTTTCCTATCGAGTTTTATTGTCGATTCCAATACGGAAGTTGAAATTTATATTGGATGAAAAATTGAATTGCAGGAGTTCATAGATAAAAAAAATACATCCCAACCAATCGATCTCTAAATGTTATTTTATATTTCCCATCAGTCTTCCCAAGATTATTGTCGTTCCAATTTATTTACGTAACGTTAGAAATTCAACGATTTTCTGGCCTAATAACAATGAAGACGACTATTGAGGACGACATGAAAGCACACAGTCACGATGCTAAAGATCAATGGGATGTGATGTGGTAACGTTGTGGAAGTTGCTTGCTAGATGATCAACTTTTAGCCACATTGGAGGAATTCGAATGCCACTGTAGAGTTGTTTTAAGCTGTATTGAATAGATGACGGTCGCAAAGGGGTGAGTTTTTGGCCGGAATTGGATCATGCATTCGTGACAAGGGTGGTATCCTTTAATTCCTATTTTTACCCTGTTTAATGAAATATGGCTCAAAATTCCTATTTCGATCGTAATATCAACAATCTTCCTATGTAGAATTGTAAAATGTAAATGATTAAGAATCGAAGGAACTTTACAAGACTTATATTCAACTATTATTCACTATCACGATTCGAAATTTCTCTCCAGTGCATAATGAATAAATTGTGGAAAAGTTATGGATAATCTCAAGTTTGTCATTGGGATGGATTCGATCGTCTTCAAACAGATGCATCAGAATTATAACAGTCGGTAAATGTCTACGGAAGATATGGAAGGAATAAATTTAAAATAGCACCATTTAAGATAAAAATGGAAATTTTGCGGCAGTTCATACAAGCATAAAACAGAATAAAGCGTATGACTACTAAAATTTTCGATTATTTACAGCTGCTTTATTTTCCGTCTTCTATATTAGAAACATTTGAAAAATTTACATTTTTTATAAACAAAACCTCCCATCAACAGGATCATGGTGATTTATGAATCTCGCATAAATAATGCATCGATTTTATTGAATTTCAACAATCTCTTAAATATGCTTTTACTGAGAAGAGAATAAATAAATAAATCACGTCCTATTTTATACTACGCCTCTCAATAAAAATGTAAATTAGTTTTCCTTCTATCTATAATTATCCAATTTGCAGTGGAGATAACTGGGGGAGAAAAAAAACGGAATTTAACAACCGTCTCGTCCGTTGTTTTTTCTCAACGATCTGTCGAATAAAAAAACACAACTTTGAAGTGTTGATTTTATTATTTGCCAACTTGTAGCAACGATATGGGCGACTCTCTCCATTAACAGTCTCACTTGTGTTTGTTATTTTCTTATTCAATTCCTCGTCTTCCTTTCACTTTTTATTACAATTTCCAAACTTCTAACATCTACTCCTAAACAGATTTCATTTAAATTCAGAACAGTTCCTGTAACAATATCGCACTGATAAGTTGCGTTGGAAATTTCGTTAAAATACTATTGCACAAAGTGAGACAGAATACGGGTCGAAGTGTTATAACTTTTTTTACTCGCTTTTTCGCCTAGATTTTATTGTAAAAATAATAATAGTAAGAAAAAAGACGGTGTAGGTTGTGGGGCCATTAATGAGATTCTGCCAAATTTATTTATGGACACATTAAGAAAATTAAAGTTGCACCATTATGGGGGCGTATAAACTCGAACAAAATGGGCAATATAGAACGGGATCAGGTTGGGAATCACAAGAAAATCTTTAAATAGATTACGAGAATTATTCTTCTCGAATTTGATGGACGTCTGATTAAAATTTCTAAAAAATGCCGACATTGACTAATCTCTATATGTACCTGATGAGAATTATAGGAAAATTTTCGAAATTTATGGTTGAATGGTTTGAGTCCAGCTCTCGATCAAGTACGACAATCGTAATAAAAACGGCAACATGTGTAGGTTTTATGATCTTCTATGTTGACAACAATGTCAATTCTTTATTGACTATTCCGTTCGGTATAAACATAATTGAAAGCCCTATTTTTATTACTTCTTCGCCGAAACATTCGTCTCTATTTTATGGACACAATAGTTGATTTAATGATGTTTCGAAGACTTACAGCTATTGACAGTTGCAAGACATCGTTCGCTTCGCGACAATCCATCAACAAATCAACAGAAATCACAAAAAACGAGACGTTTATTTGAATTATTCCCATCGTGGATTTTAGAGGCACCCCTTTGGCTGGGAAATTAAAGAGCCGATGGAAGAACGGGACGGCTCGTTTTGGTCGGGTACATTAATTTCATTGCGACTAATCAAATATTTACTAACAGGAACAATAGAGTGTGAACATCAATTATAGAAGGGATCTAAACGCTTCCGGCACGCTTTGCTTAAGTTTGTTTATAGAACTGATACTATTGAAAGTGAACGGTTGAGTTGTTTAATAGACATTGCATATACTCAATTGATCGCAGACTTGTTCAATTTGAAGCGACAACTCAATAAATCTTGCCGGATTGAGATTTTATCCGGCGCATCCACCATTTTTAACACAAATAAAAGTATCGGAAATAATCGATAGGAAGCGTCCTTATACTAGTAAATATTTTATAATAAACTCTACTGTTGGGTCTCTAGAGGGTTACTATCGTCTTAAAACTGCAGTTGTCAAGACTTCTCTACAATTCACAGTATTTGAAAGCTGTTAAAAATAGTATAGCGACGAATAATCTTTCATCGTCGAAACGAAACGTCAACAGGTTCAAAATAACCGTATAATGCTCCGTTTCTAGAATAAGAGTGTACGAAAAAAAGCGAATTTGGTGGAGAACTATTCTTTTTTTTTGCTTCTATCGATCGATCAACAAATTGAAGTATAACTTTCTACAAATTTCACTGACGACCGAACAAACGATTCTAATCGGCTACTCGACAAAACAATAGTCTAATTTATATCAGCTGTAATTTAAAGTGATAACGAATTTGATGTTAACGATTAATATTGTTTAATTAGAAGTCCATCGTAAATCAAAACCTATTGTTGAGCGTTTAATAGCTCAATATCTAATTTAATTGTTGATTGTGTGGCGTGAATATCATGCAATTTAAATCCGCATAATTGCTGTCATGTAGGATACCTGTAATTACCCTCTAAAAATAATTATCAATAATGCATCTGGTTATTTATAAATTTATCCTGTTGTATAAGTGTATTGAGTCTTTCATATATCGTCAATCAGGTTATACTGATGCTTTCAAAAAGCTTTCAAAGTGACTTACACTAGAGATGAGATATTTTAAAAAATTCCAGACAATCACGACGAAATTGATCGATGTCACAGGAATCTTCCATGATTAGATTGAATTTAAAAGATAGAAAAAATGATATTCAACAATTTTACAAGCTTCTCATGATAAATTGAACAAATTGTATTGTTTCCGGATTTTTAAACTTTGATTTTACACTCACCCATAAAGCAAGAGTACGCCGATAAAATGTCAAAGCCAGTTTCTTGTTGTAATAAATGAACGTCTATAACAATACCACTTTTCTTGATGTATCAATATAAATAGAACATAAATTTTACACTTATAGGTTTCAATTTATACGTTGATATTGTAGTGCACAAATTTCGTTAAAAAATACAAACGACACGTTTTGATAAAGGAGCGATATTAAAACCTACCATAATGGATTTTAATTAAGCGACAATGTTTACAGTTGGAAAGGTTTATAAAGAAAGTCGCTAATTCGAGTGTCCAAGCTAATTAAAAACGGTCCCCCTCTGTGTATCACAATATTTAGAATTCAACAGACAATACAGGGATTGAAAACAAAACAAAATTGTTTTTCTTGTTGTACGTTAAGAAAAATTCTACTCGTGTATTGGTGGAAGTTTACTTTTATTACAAAAAGAATACTGTGAAATACGGAAATAGCACTCCATATTGTAGAGAATATGAAACAAAAAAAACAACAAAGTACCTAAAACTATTCTTTTGTAAATAAAATTCAAATTGAAATTCTGTTGAAGACAGATAATTAAATGTTATAACAATTGTTCTATCAAAATAAATTTGAAATGATGATTTGAAACAAACTTGCGATACAATTAAAACTTGTTCAAAACAGTTTTTATTTCAAGTTATCGAATAGTTATTCGATTAGATTGCAAACAAAATTTCTACTCTATTACGAATAAAACTCGATACAAATTGGTGTTTTCAAGCGATTTTAAACAACACTCAAATTGAGTGTTGAATTGAAAATAGGAAATTTTTATTCGATCCAATGCACGATGAAAATGTATAAAAGCCCACGGATCAAGGAAAAACAAGCCGCAATCTTCTGCGCTATTGTGTTGTTTTCTATTGTCTGAGCATAAAACATAGAAATGTTAACAAGTTTTTGCTACTTACCACAAATATCCACTATTGCAGTTTACTTTAGTTATCCACCAAGGGAAATATTGATGACGTTAGCTTCTCACCTGGGATCCGTCTATGTGCCCGTACAAGACTGATTGTTGTATAAAGGAAGAGATTTTCGACTGGAGTAATAGAGTTAAGTAATTCTAACAATGAATAATGGATCAAAACAAGCGAAAATTTTCATATCTGGGCACGTTCCAAACAAAACCGGTATCGACGAATGTTTATAAAACAGGATCTCCTTGCCGGGCACGTTCATTGTTAAATTAATTTATCTCTATTCCGCCGCTTTAATCATGTCCTCAGAGAATCTGTCTCATTTCATTAAAATTCCCAACCCCAAAACTTCACTTTAATTGCCTTTATTCATATCCGTAACTGCGGAATTTCCGCAAAATTTGTGAGTTCTGTTTTTGCCTATGGATAGTTTTTCGGAAAATTCTCAGAAACTGGAGCACATTATCCAAAAAATGCTAATTTTTAATTTCGATATCTCCTTTATTTTATAAATTAATGCAATGAATATCGTACCGTTAGAAAAAGCACTTCCTGGAGTATCTAAAAGTGGTTCTGTTTTGAAAAATTTCACTTTGACTGACAGTTCTATATATTTTCCCCTATAACTCAACAAATATTGTCGATTTCCCAATGATTTTCTGTCCTTGTAGCGAATCAAACGCGCTTTTAAGTTTTCGGGAAAATTAAGCAAAAACTGATTCAAGTTTATTTGTTAAATCTTTTTTTTGTTTCCATTAAATATCAGATCGGTCGATTGTGGTGTTTAAAACACGGAAGATCGGACATTACAAAAATTTTAGCAATTTATAAACTCAGCGAATAAGGAAATTTACGCCCGGCGCATCCACCAAAATTAATAACCGCTGTACTACAACTGCCTCCTGTTACCAGTAAAATAATAATACTAAGGACCATTATACTGACATTACAGGCAAGTTTAACCAAATTTATTATATTTTTAGAATTCCCCGTGTAATGTTTCAACATTGAATGTATGTTTACAAAAATATAATCAAATTCGGAATGGCCCTGTACGCATAAAAATAAAGTGCTTTCATCTGAAATTCTTTCTATATACCTCCATCATAGGAAAATTATTTGTAAAAGCTTGATTCTGTTGTTCTATAGAGAATAAAGAAAAGAATCAGAATAATGGCATTGCATGAATTCTTCTATTGTGATAACATTCTGTTATCCGATCTGGGTATTACGCCAATGAGTGAAATCGAATTCATCAACGTTGTCTAGACATTTAAAATTTAAATCTATTTGAAATTTAATGATGTATCACTGGTTGATTTTTGTTTATTAGATTCATTTCAATAAAATCAACATATTGAAATATAAATGTGAGGTGGAATGGATTTTTTCCAGTACTTCCACTCGTCAAAAGTGGCTTGTTAAAAAACATGTTTATTGTTTTTTAGACGTTGCTTTCGAAAAAACTCATCGATTTGCGATCTTCTCCTACATTGTCCTCTTGTTGATTGCTGGAAATACTCGAACAAATTAGTTTAAGTCGTGTAAATATCGAACGGAAGTCGACATTCACGCCTATAGTAATGTTGACTAATTTTCTGACGTAAGTAGATCAACACTGCTATATTCCCTAAAGTCAACCCCTACTGTCGATTTAACATTCAAATGTCAACGAAATTTTCAACATAATTTACATATCCTCCAATCAAAACACCAGATTCTGTATCAGATCTGTTATGAAGGGGCCGATTTTTATTTAAAATCTTCACCATCTAGATTACTGTCTGTTCTCAACAGTATCACATCTTGACATTGCTTATCATAGTTGCGTTTTGCCAAACGATCTTGACGTTCTGTCAGTCTCAATTTGTGTATTTTTCTGATGTTGAAACTTGTCAATTCTAGCATATCCTGTAAACCGCATTATGCTATCAAGCCAATTAATTTCGTTTTGAATAATGCAATTGTTAATTGTTTGTAATTGTTTCAGACTAAAATTATGCCAATAAACGAAACTTTGTTGGAGATATTTGGAGATTTCTCAAATATGAATGATTCAAATTCGATTACTACAGCGGAAATCTTGTTGACGCCGAATCAGACGATTCTCATAAGAAATTCGTCAAGAACAACAACAGAGAGTGTGTTTGAAAGCCAGCTAATAATACCGTTATATGTTGTAATATTCCTGTTATCAATTATTGGAAATTCGTTAGTATTGATAACTCTAGTTCGCAATAAACGGATGCGGACGGTTACTAATGTTTACTTGTTGAATTTGGTGAGTTTGTATATCGAAATTGTCGATTTTGTCTATTTGTAATTTCATTTAAAGGCAATTTCTGATCTGCTATTGGGTGTTTTCTGTATGCCATTCACACTAGTCGGTCAAGTATTGAGGAATTTTATATTCGGTGCAGCTATGTGCAAGTTGATTCCCTATTTCCAAGGTAAGTAACAAATTGAATGATGGATGCGGTCGTGGAATCATCAACGAAAATACCATAAATATCAAGTTAAATGTACAACAAAAGTGTAACGTAATTTAAAGATTATAAAGTGGAATTTATTGCCATGAATACTCTATATATTTGCGATATGATATTTTTTGTCTGCAATTTTCTCGATATTTCATTCAACTATCACAACCGAGTATTGATCACGAATTCAATAATCGTCTACACGTGTGTTGGATATGAATCAATTGTAATTTGTGCGAGTTTCACTTATATAAAGTTATTAGAATTTGCTCTTAAATCACGATCTCAAAATCCTATAAATATCCAAATCTCTATTGCTTATTAATTTTGCATAAAATCGACAATTAAATTATTCATTAGAAACGATAAAGTTGAAACGGCTCTAATGGATTATCCAACATTTGTAATCGAATAACTTGTAATTTTACAGTGGTTTCTGTATCAGTCGGCGTGTGGACTTTAGTAGCAATCTCGTTGGAACGCTATTTCGCTATATGTAGACCGTTAAAATCGCGTCGTTGGCAAACACAATTTCACGCCTATAAAATGATCGCCGTCGTTTGGTTAGCTAGCCTATTCTGGAGTGCCCCCGTATTAGTTGTATCATCATTGAAAGCGATGAAAGGGCGACGTAAGTTGGCAATTAATTCAATTCAATATCACTAATTATTGACGATATTCCAGGCCATAAATGCCGAGAAGAATGGCCGAGCAAGAGTAGCGAACAGGTCTTCAATCTATTCTTAGATGCGATGCTTCTATTAATACCAATGATAATTATGAGTTTAGCTTATTCGTTAATTATGAGCAAATTATGGAAGGGACTTGTACGCGAAATACAACACAACACTACCTGTCAACAACAAAGTAATTCGAAAGAATCCAATTTGGCGAATTTACAAATTGTTTCGTTTCAGTGTTGAATCGTTCTAGCAGTTCGCCGTTGATGAATGAAGTTGTGCGTAAAAATAACAGTTTTCAATGTAATTCCGATCCGACAACATTGAATACAACACGATTACCGTTGTCGAATTCAATGCGAATTAACGACAACGATAAAGATGTGCGTACTAGTAAAACGCCAACAAAAAGTAGCGCGAATCGTAACGATTCTGTAAAGATGTGGTTGATGAAAGGCATTGTACAAGTGAGTTATTAATTGAAAGTGGTTTTATTTCGTTAATTTTCCTTGCAATTGAGGTCCGTTTACCGACAACTATCCGTAACGGTTATACCTGTGGCGGACGTACAAAGAGCACGCTGGTACCCCGAGCCGCATCCTCAACCAATCATTGTCCGATGAATGGCCATTGTACAACTACAACAACTGACAATCCAGATTGTGGAACATCTTCAGTAGATGAGACTACTTACCATTTTACCCGGCACGCTATTCGTTCCAATTACATGGATAAAAGCATTGAAGCCAAGAAGAAGGTGCTTGCTTTATTTCCACCCAAATCCTTCTATTTTTAGAAAGAATTACAATTTAAAATAAGAGAAACTTTATTCGTTTTCCAGGTTATTCGTATGTTGTTTGTTGTAGTCGCTGAATTTTTCATCTGTTGGGCACCGTTGCACATCTTAAATACTTGGTATCTCTTCTATCCGGAAGATGTTTATATTTATATTGGCTCAACTGGTATATCGCTAGTACAATTATTAGCATATATCAGTTCGTGTTGTAATCCGATAACGTATTGTTTTATGAACCGGAAATTTCGACAGGCTTTCTTAGCCGTCTTCAACTGGTATAGGTATGTTTTCTACAATGTTTAATCAATTTATTTACAACAACAACAAACTTTAACTTGATCGAATACGACTTGGAAGGAAGCTATTCATTCAATTACTAAGTATATAAAGTTATACCATGGTCGGCTAATTAACTAATAGTTACTTTTTGCGATTATTGCATTAAGCAAAGACCTTGCCCTATTTGCTGGATATAGAATCCAACTATATACACCATAATTCAATTTTAAAGATCAGATGGCTTTAATTATGAAAAGACGAAGAACTTATGGCTTTCAAGCGACACATACAAGGTTAATTGTTGCTTATAAACAGCATCTGTAACAATTTAACTATTATCGAATTACAAAACAACCGTTTATACTAGCCGGATCTGCAATTAAGTCAAACACACCTGTTTCATTTACGCAATTTCGACAATAATCAACGAAAGAGTCACGTATACTCTTAAGTTTCTCTACAAGCTTGAACATTTTTCCCTATTTCAACGGGATCAATTAATCTAATCGTAGTTGAAGTCCAGTAAACTTTATATGTAAATATAAGTAAGCCGACACGAAGGCGCTATATGAATACTAATAGCATTATCATATAATGACATTAGACGGAAATTTCAGTTATTAACACTTGGAGGGAGTTCAAATCGTTGAAACTGACGAACTATTTGACGTGTGTTTGTCGTTTAATTCCCAACAATTGTCTTGATTAATTATTATTGTGAATTTCTCGTAATTGTAACGAACGAAAATGAATGTGCGTAATTGAATTTCGCCAACAATTTATCGATTCTACTGTAGAAGAAAGTTTGCTCTTTTTTCGTTCCAAGAAAATTCAAAAACTAATTATAAAATTTCTTTGCTAACTAGCCGTTTTTATACAATTAACTTTAAGAGTCTATATTTAATGAAGTCGGAATTATGAGCCGTTTTAGAACAAGTTATCTTTTAAATATTTTTATATTTTCCCTAAATTGTTTGCCTTTATTTCTCGAAAGTTGGCAAGTCTTTAGGCTGTCAATCAGAATTTACACGGTTGAAAATGTACACAATTCAGCTCAAATTCGATTAAAATGAACTAAATAACTGAATAGTTCTGTAAAAATTGTAGAACTTGTAAATCTGAATCAAATTTTAACTGAAAATCTAAACTATATCGCGATTTTAACACAAAAGATTGCTAAATTTCTCAACGAAGGTCTAGAATGAAAAGCGCCAATTAATTTTGAAGAATTCTGCTTTAAATCTCTTCTCCTCGAGGACTCAATTAGTTGAAAATGATTTTTAAGATCTCACGAATTATTCCAATTTGAAGACCCTGCGGAGAGTTGACATTAGTGAAATTAATTGAAGAAGATATCCACACTAGTATTCTCCGTCTCCATCTGTATCAATATAACTAGTTAGTCTATTATGTCCGTGTTGTTTATCTAAAGGGAATTAGTGAAAGACTAAATAAACTGTTCTAATTGTTGTTCTACAATTGGGGATACTGTTTTATCATCTACACCGAATAAAAGCCGGTCCGGGATTAACAAACTGTCAGTTTCAAAAAGGATTTCGCCTCAGATTCCATCCAATGAATTACACTGGAAACGTTTTACAAATTTTAATAAATTTTGCCTTTATAGCGTCTGCTACTGTTGCGTTTGTATCAATCCCGATCCGGTGAAGATGGCAACAAGAACGACCCATCGTATCCAGAAAATCGGCCAAAATAATTCGGATGTATCGTGTAACGATTCGACGATTTACATCGGCCGAGCCAGTACGCTCGGTCGTTCCGGTATTGTTCAATTAATTCAATTTAATTAATTGATTAATCAATTTTTGCCGTAGAAGTAGTTGTATTGGAAGCCGAAGATCGTGTTTAGCAGCGGCTCGGAATATGCTTGTGTATCATCATCAACAAGTGGACAACGTTTGGCGCAAGTTGTAGCAGCTGATCCAGACGATGAATCATTCCGTTATCGGATCACATGGATACGACCATCAACAAATTCACAAGGATGTTTGCCGGCTGCCGCTACCAACAGTAATCAATCAAATCACCATCATTTATATTCATAAATTTACAACTGAAAAGAATTGTCAAGAGCGAAATGAGCGTGTTGATTTATCAATTCGAATACTGCCAGTTTTTTGGGATAAGTAATAGATGTAAAGGGAGAAAAGTATACAAATAACAGGCAGAAATCCTATACCGTCCTTAGCGTTAATTAATTAATTAAATTCAACGACTGTATTGTAATTATCGGTTTATAAAGACTGATGATTATCTACAACTAATTAGCCAGTAATGACAGAGTTTGAGTATCTATACCTTTATCGTTTAAGGGTAGTTTGCCCCGCATAGATGTGCAAATTTAATTTTAGCTTAACGTCTCCTATCCGATCTATTTTACAGCTGTTTGGTCCGCCTAATTTCAATTGGAAAAGGGGCCGGAAGCGGATCTTGTTCATAATTTGTTGAAATTGTAAATATAATGTTGATGTTATAAACTGAATGTTTCCCAAATTGTTGTTATATTCAAACCAAAGAAAACAAGGCAGATTTGTTGACGATTCGTAAAAATTTAATTTTATAAATTACGAATTAAATAAATTATAAAATTCTAATGTAATTCAAAAAGAAACTTGTTCAATGTTTTGATAAATGTAAAGTTCTATATCTAAATAAAATTCGATGGAAACTTAGACATTGTTGTTAGTTAGTTCGTACAATCTATATTTCTACAATCCCTCCACGGATTCCACGTGTATTTAAACAATCTAGGATCGGCATTTTCTATATCTAAACTAATATCAGCCTGCAGCAATAGACCTTTACGATAATCAACTAATGCCCGTTTCATCCGTCGAACAACACTTGGAAAGAATTTGGCTAGATCGTTCTCCTCGCAGGGATCGCTCGGTATATCGTACAGACAAACAGCACCGGCTAAAATTTCGGATTAAATTTGAAATAAAATAATTTTCAATTACTTACAAGCCGGTTCGCAGGGATTCTTCTTGGATCGCCCATTCAGGCATTTGATCGTCGCCGATTGCCGTAAAATTTCGTATTCCTGTTCAGAAATCGGCGCATAATTAATTTTGTTCACCACCCGTCCGGTGGGACTATCAATAATAGCCGTTGTATTGTACGACAATTCGCCGATGTTTTCATTGAGTTCCGCACCGAAATATCCATCATAATTACCGTCATGGCTTGTACCAACGATTAATTTCCAATTATAGAATCTCAAACCGGCCAATCGGGTCCTTTCATCGATATTCAGTAGAATATCGTTGCGTGCTGACGGTAGATCGTACACGAGACTCGACCATTGATCGATACCGTCAAGATCCGGATCTAATGCGCTAATATCGCCGTTAGCTGCCGAATATAAAGTTGGCAACCAATCGGTTATATGCATTAAATCGTTGGAAACGCGTGATGATTGTACAAGTAGAGGACTCCAAATTAGAGCAACACCACGAATACCGCCTTCGAGTAGAGTGTCTTTAATGCCGCGCAACGGATAATTCGAGCCCCAATTCCTGTGGATACCCACAGTAGGGGCGCCGTTATCCGATATAAATACAATAATACTGTCCTGAAGAAGATTGGTGGAGTCTAAAGCGGCCATTATTGCGCCTATACTATCGTCTAGTTTTGATACCATAGCCGCGTAAGTTCTACGATTGGGATCGGGTATATGTTTGAATTTGTTGATGGTTTCTTGGGGGGCCTCCAGATATTTCCCTTCATTAGCCGCATGGACGGCCAAATGGGAAACCATTAAAAATAACGGCTTATTAACATCGTGTTTTTTGATGGTTTCCACAGCTTTCTCTGTAAACAAATCGGTAGCATATCTACCAACATTATCCCAAGCCGGTTCGGTATTTTGGCGTAAATCGAAACCGCTATAATCGGTATTGTTGATCTTATAAGTCGATATATAATCGTAATAACTCGTGAATCCGTTGTAGAAGCCGAAGAAATGATCGAAACCGCGTCTTGTTGGCGTTTCATTCCATCGAGAATACCCCAAATGCCATTTACCGATCAAATGTGTACTGTAACCCATATCCTATAAGATTTTCCGATATTATCAAAATTAATCTATTAAATTGATCATACTTTGAAATATTCTGATAGGATTTTGTCTTGGGGTAGACTTCGAGTTTCACCTGGTTGTAACGATGGTCCTTGCATGGCCAATCTTATCGGGTATTTACCGGTGAATAAAGCCACTCGGGTTCCTGTACCACTCGCCTGTACATAATGGCTGTTAAGTATGATCCCATTGTAAGCTAAAGCATCGATATTGGGGGTTGGTATCTGATTGCTACCATGGTAACTTACATCATTCCAACCCTGAAAACGACGATACAATCATATAAACGAATGATTTTTTCCGGTTTGTATGTTTATGATTAGAAAGCGGATATATTCAAAAGTTCAAAGTTGGTTGAACATCAGATAACAAAACATTGTGTTGACTTCCTCGCAAAGTTGCGGAGGTTAATGTTTGTTAATATTTAAAATAATGCCAGTAGCTAAACAATAGAAATGAACGTTGAAACCGACGAATAGATCGTTAAATATTGATAAACCAAACCGATAAAGCTTTATTTCCAGCAGTTTCAAGAACATTATTGACATTAACAAGTATTGTAACAATTTCAAGACATTTTTATGGTTTTATATTTTAAATATTGTACGAAAATAAATAATTTTACACAAACTAGTGTTGAAACAATAACGACTTGTTTACAGAAAGTATTTTACATGCAACATGCTCGCTTGTGGTTTTTTGGTATAATCACCAATCTGTAACTGACAAGCGTTCTAATAAAACTGCCATCACACCATGCTTATCTCATCCTGAATCTGGACAGTGTTTTCATGAATTTCCACTAACCACTCTACCAAACTACCGAAAATCTAATCCATCATAAAATGCAACTACAAAATTAGGGAAAATCGAGCGAAAATTGTGATAAATGTAAACACTGAAAGTCCACTTTATGACACAAACTTTATATTTCTAGCTTTTCTCTCTGGATCGAAGCTCATTAAAGCCTCATTTGAGCATCAATATTACGCATACGAATTGAAAGGGAGGAAATTTGCTTAACTTATCCCAATTTGGCCAGTGTCTTCTTGAATTTTCGCCAGCTACTCTATGAAACCACCAAAAATCTAATCCATCATAAAATACAACTACAAAATTAGGGGAAATCGCGCGATAATTGTGGTAATTGAAAAGTCCATTTCGTGACTCAAACTTCTATTTTTAGGTTCTTTTCCTGGATAGAAGCTCATCAAAGGCCCATTTTTAATTATTAAGCATCAGGATTGAGACTGACACGTGCGGAAATTTGCTGGAAATCCTCGGTGAAAAGGACGCAAAAGACACGTTTCAAAGAATTGAACCAATTAAATATTAATGAATGCACTCAATTAATAAGCGAAGATATTCATATCGTTCATTATTGAATCGAATTGGAATTTAATTGAGTAAAATTGCGTAGAAACGATTTCTAATATTAATCAATAATGAACTTACAAGATCATCAGCTATAATAAAAATAATATTCGGTTGTCCCAAAACACTGTAACATTGTTGCAGATAACAATAAAAAACAATTAAACTACAAAATAAATAAATTTTCATAATTGTTTATAAAAATTCTTTCTGACACACGCACACACACAGACTCACGAGTTTTGCGTAGAAATAAGAGCGAAATTAATTAAAAAAAAAAAACTACAGAAACATGTTTTTTAATTTATACAAAAGTGACTCTTTCAACAGATCAACAACAATTAAACAAATCTAGACGGTTTGGATCTAAGATGAATCTTTTTATCTGTTTTTAGCCCCACGGTCAACTTCGTTACCATGCTCAACTGTCTATGAAGTTCGTTGATTTACCGACATTCAGTTCAAGATAAGCAATTAATTTTTTTCTCCCTGTACTTGTATTCATATCTCATTGTTATCACCCATGCATCTTCATCTAAATTTCAACTATTGTTCGTATTGTATGCTATTAGAAAGCCAAAAAAATCGACAGAATTGTAAATCGAAACAATGAATTTTGGAAACAATCGTGTTAATAGTGGATTAATCGCTATAAGATCGGTAATTAACGAAAACAAAGCATTTTAAATCGACCTTCAATCGTGTAACTCCAATTTCTATCATTGCCAGTACTAATATTGTTATTTGTATCATTAACGAGAGAAATTTAAAAGAATTTCAATAAACTCAATGCTACAATCATAGAATTGAAGATATTCTGTTGTAGGTATTTTAATTTCTTTCCATTATTTCGTGTAAATTTATACAAATCAACCTTGATTTGTTAATTAGGAGATCCGTTTATTTGGGTTTTTCCAGAATTATTAACTTATTAAAATAATATTTTATAATTCTCCTTCTATAATTATTATATTGTACGTTAATATATACAGTTATCTGTTTTTTGTAATGTGAATATATTTATAATTAGGTTTTTTCCGTATAATTTGACAAGAAATAAATTGGGGAATCGACGTAAATTGCTTAATAAACAAGAAGGATATTCTAATTAGTTTATTTGCATTCGTAAATTTGCATTTATTTATAAAATTTTAATTGCACATAAGTCGATTTTGAATATTTAATAGTTCTAGATAAATTTAATAGATGGCAGGTGGTTTCAAACTTTTGTATCATAGGATGGATCGATTAAATGTAAATATTTTCGATTAATGACGTCATATCAGAACAGTGTATTATTGGTTGTCTAAGCAAATCAAATAAAATATTTAAATTTAGGTCAATAA
This sequence comes from Hycleus cichorii, assembly GCA_013841215.1. Lineage (NCBI taxonomy): Eukaryota > Metazoa > Arthropoda > Insecta > Coleoptera > Meloidae > Hycleus > Hycleus cichorii. The sequence continues at coordinate 44,744 of JACDRQ010000450.1, forward strand.
ATGTTAAGAATTCGATATTTTAACGTTATATTTTAATTAATTAATCATTTACATAGAATGAAACAAAGATTTTTAAATATTAGTGAATTAAATTAATAACAGCTTTATTATCCAACAAACTGCATCGTGCTTAAAGGTTTACTATTTCTTCTGGATTATTTTCCATATAGGTACCTGTTGAATAGGTAATGTTGTAAAGTAGGAATATGAAGCTTTGAAAGCCTGAAATTTCAGTGCGTTTATATTTAATTCAAAAGAGATTGAAATTATGAAAATGATAACTTGTGTTAGAACTGCAAATCGAATTGCTGAATTAAGTATTTTGAAGTAGCTGAAAAAGAAACTTTCTTCATCACAAATTTTTAAAATTATTTAAATTAATTGATTACTTGTAGAAATTAATATGAGCTTAAGCCCATTGTTGTCTAAATTTGTGATTTTTTTATTCAAAATTTTCTTTACCAGATTAAGAAAAAAATTAAAATGAATGATAATAGATCAAATTATTGATGAATTTAATAATAATGCAAAATTGCAAAAGATTAAGAATACTCCTCTTGGAACCCATTTTGGAATTTAAACAACAAATGCTAGTTTATTAAATGAAATGGTTTCTATTGTAAAGACAATTAGTGACAAACCGGATAATATTATAAATGATTTCACAAAGATTTGTATTCTTCTAATTTCTGTTTTATATAAACGGACCAAGACTTTCATCTAAATCGTTCATTGCGAAGATATCTTTAGTTTGTTCAATTAATAAATAGAATTTTTGATAATTAACTACAAATATTCTTTATTAAATGCTATAACTCACCAAAATACCCACATGAGCAAATGTAATAATTGTTTCAACAACATTTAAAAAATCTTCATAATTGTTATCACCGTTAAACAATAAATAAAATGCCAAATTCAAAATGAGAATTGAAAGAGTGAAAAACAAGAAGATTCGTAATCGAATCTAATACCAAGAAAATTTAATGCATACGTTATAGTTCTAATTATTGATGACAATTATCTCCTTTGAC
>JACDRQ010000451.1:0-46021 GCA_013841215.1 Hycleus cichorii
TACCACCCCCTTGTTGTTGCCATTACCCCTATCCACATATCTGCCATTGCCCCCTAGCCCCGCCAACACCCCGAGTCGACTTGGAACAACTACTGACCGACGTCAGTAAAGCATTAGAGGAGTTGAAGAAGAATGGAAAAACAGCACCGGCAACGGCGCCAACGAGCAAAACGTCATCATCAGTGCGGAAAAGTGAAGAAAATGCGCCGGCAACAGCGCCAGTAGCCGACCACAATAAATTATTATCGTCGAAGAAAATGGAAGAAAGTCTGGCAACGGCGCTGGCTAATAACGTCTGTAAAATGGCGGCATTATCGTCGACGAAAATGGCGCAAACTGCGCCGGTAGCTGAGCATATTGATGACTTACCACCGGTAATGCCAACTGCTGATGATAAAATTTACTACTCAGAACCAGACACAAAACAATCACCGGTTATTAAATTATACCCAACCGCTAAATTACGACCGGAAAGTAAACAAATGAAAGAACAATTGAATAAAGCTCTATTACCGCATCATTCCCACAATCGAGCCGATTTATTAGCGAGTTATCCGGTGGTAAAATCAGAGAATCATCAAATGTCAAGTGGTAATGGAGTGGATGATATAACGCCTCGTCCATGGAGAAATGTCATAGTTAGCGAGCCCAAATGCGACATGTGGAAGGAGACACGGCCATTACCGTTACCGTTCCAAGATCCGGCGCCATTCGTACCGCCCGCTCTACCGGAAATTATAACCATAACGAAGCCGGTGATTGTTAGACCGCCAGCAGTGGCGCAGCCAGCATTACCACCGGCAGTGGTGCCAACATTGTCGCAAATCATCGTACCAAAATGTCCGCATGCTGTCAATTGCGTTTGCCATTGCTGTACAAAGTACACTCGAGAATTGAATGAGTAATAATTGATAATAATTAATTTATTGTAATTTATGTTAATTGAAGAAACAAATAAATTTTATCTAGAAGTCTATTGTTTCAATTGTTTATCAATGGTTGATTGAGGTTATAAAATTGTAACCTTATTTGTGGCAAGTGAAAGTCGTGACCTTTTCAAGGTTGAGCGACAATTACCGCAACTCGTGTGAACGCTACCTTATTATTATTATTTATTATTATTGTTATTAAGTAATTGATTGTATTCATAAATAAACTGCAAAATTTTCAAATTGTCTACACAGCAAATTCTTCTATTTTTTTTAGCTATAAATAGAGCCGTATCTAGTGTACATTGATTTATTTACAAAATTCGAAAATGTCTACAATCAAGTTCTTATCAATTTCATTTGTTTTCTTATTGATAATTAACGAAAACTATGGAAAATTAGCAGTGAATTCAAAACCACCGCCAAAACGGTATGTTGTTTTTTTTTGCCGCCATTTTTTCAAATAATCAATATGGCCACCTATCGCCTCCTTTGATTTAAACGTTGATTGTTTTGTTTTTGATGATTTTTAGGGATTTGAGTGGACAAATCATCGATTCTGCCGCTGATGATGATGATCTTTTCAATTTCTTGTCGAAATTATTGAATACGTTGCAATCATCAAGGCAGATATCATTGAAACGGCGACGTAACGAAATCGAGAAGCGTCGCCAATTCACCAATGAAATCGAAGATATTTTGATGGACACCAATCGGCTGCAAGGGCGGCAATAATTTAAAAAAAAAAAAGAACAAACAGAAATGATCCTTCGAGTTGGATTTTCGTAATTTTAGTCGTTTTATACTTTGATATTTTGTTTTTTTTTTCGACAATGAAACTTTGAAATAAAACTCTTGGAATTGAACAGTTGATTTATTGTTATCAACAATGCTGAAGACCAAAGTTCATGTGATTAAATTGGAGAGCATTGGTGTAGTAATGGGGTAAATTTAGCGAAATTCGGGGGGTTAAAATCGTCCATCTTGGTGCCAAATTGTGCAAATTCGGGCTATTTTTTCGACAAATTTTGGTATTTTGGAGGTTATAAAAATGTTGGGTTGCTCGAAATTTTAACATTCGTCCATTTTCACCATATTTGGCTAATATTAGCCGAAATTTTGAGACATTTTCTATTTAAATTGCCAGTTTTGAGTTGGATTTCAACAATTTTTGGTTATAAATGGTTGGTTTTTTGCAAATTTGGGCAATTTTCTAACCTAAATTGGAAAATTTTTCGAAATTCAAAGCGCTAATTTTCGTTGTTCTATTAAACTGTCGAATTTGCCCTGGTTTGTCGAAATTGAGGGCGCCACTGTTGATTTTTCCACCACCCAGACCGGCAATTTCTCCCGTTACGGCACTGCTCTTAACAATTGAATTTACGCCAACTTTTAGCCAAAAAAAAAATGCAGAAGAATAAGCCAAATTTGTGCCATTCTAACGATCAATAAATCAATTAAATTCCATTCGAGAAAAATCATTAAGTCCAATTAAGAAATCAAGTCGCCGATTATCACAAATAAAGACAAAAACGTATCGGTCAATGTTAACTATAAAAGTCGTTGTAAATTGATCAATTTGTTCATTCATTTGTCAGATATAGACACACAGTGGAATACGCACACTTGATTTATTTGCAAAAATGCTAGCCCGCTTGATTTTCATTGCAATTGCTGCATTGTTCCTATTCCAGGTAAGTTTGAGGTTATTTTATTCAAAATAAAAAATAATTAAAAGAAAAATTATAATTAGTTTTTAGTGATTGATGCAAAAATCATTCGTCGTGATGCACCGGCTGATAATCAAGGAAAAGATGCAGCCCAGACAATTGATGAGGCTTTGCAATCGTTGAAAACCGGCCTAGATGATTTACTCACCAAAATCCAGGTACTAATTGATTAATTAATTAATTAAACTGATAATTAATTAAATTAATTGTCGAAATAGAGCAATGAATTGGTACAGAATGCAACGACAAGTTTGAAACATCTAGGCGAAAGTATCCAACAACAGAGCAAAGATTTATTGGAGAAGATTCAAAAAACATCGACAACAACAACAAATTAATTAATTAATTAATTAATTAAATATTATTAAGGCGTAATAAAAACAAATGAAATTCCTTCCACATTTGTCTAGTTAGCTATGATGTAATCGCATTTAATTCTAAATAAAGTCGAATTATTTTTAAATAAATAAAGTAATAACTAATTAATCTCTCTCTTATTGGGGTTTTGAAACAGTAGGGGTGGAAATTGTTGATTCTCCCCTTAAAAAAACAGTTATATTCAAATTCTATTAATCAAAATAATTTCTAATAAAAATACTAATTTATAATGAAATTGATAAGTGAAATTTGATAACTTGAACCACCTTGACCTTGACTTTAGTCTTATCAAATTATTTACATTTACATAATTTTGTAATTATTTTCAAATATCTAATAGTTATGTTTATTTTATTTTGAATTGCGCGCTGTTTTCCGAAAAAAACAAGGTTGGTACACCTGTACTACTAGACTTTTGAATTGTTCTAGATTTCTAACCTCAAAATTTCAATTATACAATAGCGATTCTAAATACGGCTGTAATTGTTTATTTTCTACAAGAGGGCGTTGTGGAATTCCAGCCGCTATAAACGCACTAAAAACCGGGTTTTTATACAATCAATTTCTTCCTCTGTTCGCTCTCTCTCTCTTTTCTGTCTTCTTTGTCGTTCTTGCTTCCCTTTACTGCTGTTTCTCTCTCTTCTTCCCTCCCACCCGCTTACCATTCCTCTCTCTCACCCTATAGTTATATCTTTATTTCCTTCTCTACTTTCTTTCTCTGTCTATCTCTCCATCTCTGTCTCCTGTGGTTATCTCTCTTTTCTTTCTCATCTTTCTTTATTTCTTTCCTCTCTGTCAATCTTTGTTTGTTTTTCTTCTGTCATCTTTGTCTGTTTCTACTCTATCTTTGATCTTTCTTTGTCTTATGCCTCTCTCTTTCTTTCTTGTACTTTCATTATGTACTTCGTTCTTTCTCCATATGCTTCTCTCTCCTATCTTCTTTGTTTTTCGTTGTTTCTGTCTCACTCTCCCTCTCTCTCAACTCCATGTCTTTCTTTCTTCCTTTTTTATTCTCATTTGTTACTTTCTCTCTTCCTATTCTGTTGTCGAAAATTTCAAAATTTGGTAATTTTACAGTTAGGTACTTTTTATTATAATTATTGAATCTTATCAATAATTATCATAAAATTTTGGGCAATTATTTTTAAAATGCCATTAACCTAGTGTTATGTATGTCTTTTACGGAACAAAGTTTAGAATTTTATTGATAAGATGCGGATCTAGTAAATTGGCCTTGAACTTAGATGGAAAACGAAAAAAAACAACGCCAGTGGCGGTTCGTTATTTGAATCCGTGAGAGATAAAGCAGGAAATTTCATCAATGAAGAAACGACGAAGAACAGAAAATACACAAAATTGAGAAAGAAACTGGGGGAAATCAAAAAATAGAACAGTGAAGAAAAAGCGAAAAATTGAAGACAAGATAGAAAGAGAGAATTGCACGAAAACGAGGTAGCAGAAGAGAAAGACAAAAATACAGAAAGAGAAGATAGGAGAAAAGGAAAGAGAAGAACGAAATAAAGAAAGAGTAACAGAAAATGGAAGGCAGGATAGAAAGGAAAGAGATATAACTGCAGGAGAGAGAGAAAGAGAGAAAGATAATAGAAAAAGAGGGCAAAGTAAAAAAAGAAAATATAGTGAAAAAGAAGAAACAGAAAACAAAAAGAATGGATGTAAACTAGAAGAAACATAAATAAACAAAAACAAGAAAAACAAAAGAGATAGGAATAGAAGAAGTAAGAAAAATAAACAATCAAAGCCTACTACAATTCTGTAAAGTAGCAAGAAACGAGCCGCCACTGATTAGCACACTAAAAGCAAGATTATTTTCAAAAATTAATCAAAAAAAAAAACAAATTCTAAAATGACTAAATGCAACATTTTTCTGAGAAAACCAAGCCAATTTTATCAAAAAAAAAAACAAGAATTTTTCCATTTCGTTAATTTCCAATCATTATTTTCTTAAATTTATTAAACAAATAGAAATTAGACATTTTTTGATAACAATATTCAAACACAATTCTGATGAAAGTCTTTCCAAAGATTTCAACTGTCGATTATCCAATTATTATATCAACAATACCAATAATAATAATAATAATTAGTTGATGATAAGAAGTAAAACAGATGAACTTATCAAAGGTCAAGGTGGTGAAGGTCCGGGTAGTTTACAGAACAAAAATTGTATAAATAGAATAAATCTGGTGGAAAATTAATCAGTTCTTTATAGAAATTTGTACCAATAACAATAATTAAAAGAAGACAAAAAAATGTCGAGATTCGCAATTGTTCTTGTCGTTGCCTTGATCGCTTTCCAAGTGAGTATTAGAAACAATCGAAAATTTACAAACAATAGAAAATCGCATGACCATTCAATTATAACCTAACTTTGTTCCAAACGTCAAATTGTAGTAAAGTATGAAACAAGCTACGACACTATTCACAAAAATCATTGCCAACTTTATATAAAAAAAGCTTTATAGGTGGTAGTCTGATAGTTGTTTAAATATAGCCGTTTGGTGATTCGTTACCATAGCAACGCTGAAGATCAACGGTCACTCTTTACAATTCCAAAGAGACAAGAATAAAACAAATCCAAGTTGGCATAGTAACGAGTTAGCATAGCCAACTTTGAGTTTATACAACATGTAGTTGGGCTATGCCGCGATTATATACCGTCGTAGCTTGATTCAACCCTAAAACAATTGAATTAATATTTGTCGATTTTGCAAATAGGGCGTTATTGGTAAACCAAAGAAACAACAACAACAACCCCAACAACATTCCCAATTGGAGGAATTAGCGGCCAATGCGCAAGTCGTCGTCCAGAATGTCACCCGTGTCTTGGGCATCCCCGAATTGCCCGATTCGAAGAAGGTCGTCGATGATTTGAAGAGTAACGCCCAAACGTTGGCCGATAACGTTCAACAGGCCGTTGACAAGATTAAGGGTGAAGTGAAGGCCCATCAAGGCGACGTTGAGAACGTTTTGAAACAAGTCGAACAGAAATTGAGCGAAACTGTCGCCCAGTTACAGAATGCCGCCGGGCCGGAGGCAACCGCCAAAGCCAAAGAATTGAAAGAGAATTTGGATAACGGTTTGAAAACGGTTGTTGGGCAAGTTGAGAAATTGATCAAAGCCGTCGAACCGGATGCGACAAGTAAGTCGAATTCTAACCTAACTTCTACTATACTGAGTTGGCATTGCAATTAACCATAATGACGTTCTTTTGAATCATTGGTTGTTTTAAAACTTGGCGCCTCTATAGAAAACCAATTATTTTGTTTTCAATGACGTATTGCAAGGTTATTGGTTGTTTTCAAATTTGGCGCCTTTTTATAGAACCAATGAGATTCTTTCTAAATATAACCTCATATTTTGTGAGTGAATCGAGTATAGTCCAAATTTCCACGAATTTTACTAATTTTCGTTTGTTTTTTTTATCGAAAATATAGAAGCCAAGAACGATATCCAGAATACCGCCAAGACATTATTGGACCAAATCGTTGATATTGGCAACAATTTACAAAATCAAGTCAAAACAACGATTGCCGAACATGAGAAAACCCACAAACATTAGATGATAAAGGTGAATTCAAAATGGAGATTATGATAAGAAATCACTGATAATGTATTTTATTTATGTATAAGAAATTACTAGGAAAATTATTTTTTAATTATTTCTAATTATTCATGATAATAAATGAATAAATAAGATTTGATCATCATTTCGAATAATTTCGTTTAGTTTATTAACCTATTTTGATTAAATGTCAATTTAAAGTCGGCTATGGAAGTTCCATTGTCATGCAATTAAAATTCAAAGTAGGCTATGCAAAATTCAATTGTGAACGTACCACTTTTGTTCAATCAAATTTGAAATCAGAGTGGGCTATAGATTTGTAGAGGGACACTAGGAGCGGTTATCAATTTAAATCTAAAAAAATCACAAAACAATCGAAATAAAAATAATTTATTGAAATTACCTACAATACTAATTTTAAATCAAAGTGAACTATGGAAAATTTCAATATCATAGTCGACTTTGAGTGTAGTCCAATCGAACAATTGCAAAGCATACTGACAATTGGTAGAGGGACACTAGGGTATTCCTTTAAACATAAAATCATAAAGCGGGACGTACACCAACAATCAAATCGAAGCAAGCCTACTGACAGTTTGTAGAGGGACACTTGGAGCTATTCCTTCGAATATGGGATTATAAAGCGGGCCGTACACCGACAATCATGCCACAAACAGATCTTGGTACTGTTTCAACGTATAAATTTCGCCATTTAACGCGGCAATACGTAGATTTTGCGCCGATACTTGTCGATTGATCAACGGATTGTGTAATTCGGCAATTTGTGTTGACGCAGCCGCCGCCGGATCGCCGCTACTGCTCAACATTTTCAACCAAAATTCGTTACCAGGAAAGGCATTACCATCCCATGCGTACGAAACAATCAATAATTTATTTGGATCGTTCAAATTGTGGTGGGGTTGCCGGTTTTTTATATGTAAACGGATTTTGTTAGCGAATAAGTCGCCATCTTTATAATTACCACCATTACCGCCATGAATTTCCCTAACTTTAATATGCGAAAAACAAATGTCACTAATATTCGTTAATTTATCACCAAAGAATTCGACACGTTTCAAAAACGTATCGGCAAACATTTGGTCTTGTTGGCGATAAAGCTTCCATACACCCAAACCGAAACCGACAACATGAATGAATGCAGTTTTACCAACCCATTTCGCCCGTGCATTCGCCTCCAACAATAATAAATCGATGGTTAAAGCCATCCGACGGCTGTACATCAACCCATCGAAATACCGACCATAACCTAAATCGTGATATCTAGATGTGTTGCTAAATTCGCCATTTGCCTCCAATTCTTTATAGGTTAGATTCGTGTCATTATAGAAACTCAAAAATAAACCCTGTAGAGTCGGTACAAATGTGTTGCCATAACCGTAATTGGGATTGTTTTGATCACGTGATTTGACAATTTCACGATATTCCATCACATTGAATTTCTCCAATCTGGCACCAATTAAACCGATGATAATGCCGGAATTTTCCAAAATTTCACGATCATTTTCATATTTACCGTTATTACAACGATCACCATCATTAATAAAATAGGTTAATGATGATACTGATAACAATGCTGATAATTTTATTTCATCATAACTTAGACAATTTTCGAGGATTAAAGGTGGCTGTTCCGTATCGGTACCGATTGTTTCCCAACTACCAGCGCCATCTATGATCGTACCGTTTAAATTCAACAAATACCGATCGTAGGAGTCGAAGAAAACAATTGCACGTTTCGTTAACAAACGATCAACGAATTGCTGTATTGTCATTGTTTTATAGAGAATTTTCGATGGGTTGCTACCAAATTTACGTTGGTATTGCAAAAATTCCCAATATAATTCCAATGTTTTCTCATGGATCACTGGATAAACGGAATTGGCATTTGTTTCCAATTCATCAATCGAAACTTTCTTCCCATTTAAATATTGACACGTTACCGTATTTACGGGGAATTTCACCGGGAAATTTCGGCTTTTCTCGACGATTTCCTCGAATTTCATCGGTTCGATTGGTGGCAATTCATCGGCGAGTTTAGTGGCGAATTTCGGTGATTGATTCGGCCAATTTTCGTCCATTTTGATCGGAAAATTCACCAAACACAGCAACACTGATTTATTTTTAAATGAATTATGAATAGTTGAAGATAAAAAATTTGAGCGGATAAAGGAAAAATGAATCACCGATTTGTAGGTTATGGGGAATTCCAAAGATAACGTGATGTCAATGGATTAATATACTGAACTGGCAATTCATAATAGAACTAGCGTTAATTAAACTATAATAGATTAGTATTATTATACAGGTCTGGCAAAGTTGACCGAAATCATAAAATATTGCAAAATTTATCATAATTCAATTGTTTGATGTTTCTAGTTACAACTGCCAGTTGTGTATACAAGTTTTCCAATGCCTACTTGAGTTGCAATACAATCAATTTCAGAGGAATCTAGCAGGCTTAGTACAACCGATCATGGCCTATTTGATTGATTAGACGGAACACTCTGTATACATGCGTAAATGTCCTCCGATCGGCTACGAGATGGCGCTCAATTATCCGCCATTTTAGTTGGGAATCGACAACTGAAAATATCGAAAATTAACGGAATTTCACCCTTTTTCGTGATAAGATAACAGAATTTTCTTAACCCTTACAAATTAGAAAAATTAAATTACAATAAATTAATTTAAATTTAAAATTTCGAAATTACCTGATCGATAAATTCGCATAGTAGCCCCTGGAATTTTCTTGCAGCGCCATCTAACTGACAATTCGAACAAAATTGTGTATAAACAATCGAAACGGGTTAACTAACCTATAAATATTTGAATTTTTATTTATAAATCTCAATTTTTTTTTGTTAATAATTGAAATTAATTAATTAATTGTGTGTTCGTTGATTAATTGCTCAAATTGGATAAATCGACAATCGGCCAGTGGCGGCGATAATTCAATATTCGGCAACAATAATAACAACATCGAATTACCATAGCTGCAACATTCAATTGTTTATCAGTGGTGTGCGTCAAAGGTGAGTTATTTTAATCGAAAATAAATCTATTTTTGTTCAATTTGCTGTATTAAAGTTGTCCATTGTATTATTGGTAAATATTTGGTAAATTGTCCAAACAATTTTTCTTCGGTTTATTTAATTAAGAAACAATCCCAGTGTGCTTCACTTTTTCTTTTGTTGTTTTTTCACTTGTCTTATTCGCAATGGAAATTTAATAATAAAAGAAAAACGTTGGCCATTAAATCAGTCGTTTTTATTAAATTTTCTCATATGTGGATAGAGAAGGGTCGTAATAGGGTAAAAAAACGCACAGTCACTGTTTTTCGTGTGTCTCTTTTCAACACATCCGAATTGAACGCAATTAGAAAGAGATGGAAGGCGAGACAAAAGAAAAAATTCAATTGTCTTTTGATTTATACTGTCGATATCTCGGATATTGTCCGAAATTAATCTGTTTCGTTAGCAATTTCTACTATCAAGTTGGCTATGATTTTTGACACTAACGTCGTAGCTTTGTTCAGCCATTTGATGGATCAAATTGCGACACTACCAAAGCATGGCCAACTCGCTATCTTAAAACAATATTGGTTTATTCATAATCACGTATCCGTTGAAATTCATTTATCTCTTCAACGCCATCTTGACCAACCTCTTTAAATAAATACGAAAATTCAATGACATCGATTTTATTATTAAACTAGTTGGCGATGAAATTCGAACGTTTATCGTAACTTGATTCAATATTATGCAACCCTTTAGAATTTGAAAGGGGTTGAATTCTTGTTCGTTTGAGTCGAAAAAATCGGCGGGGATGGTGGATGAATTCAAAAACGATAAAACTTACATTCTCTCTACAATCAAACGTTTTATAAATAGGGTAGTTGGGCTGGAAAAAAGGGTTGGGTGGTTAAGGTATTATATTACTTGTATGATAAGAGATAGAGGGTTGTTGGAAATTTATTACTTTGTTACTTGTTTCTTATACAAAACTAAATGTAAAGTTGGTTTTCGCTATTCATAAGGGATGATAAAATAATAATAATAATAATAAAAACAGTAATAATAGGAAACAAGGGGATGAATAAACTGCGTCTTCATCTGTTGTTTTCGTATAATTTTTTTAATATCACCATATTTAGACGAATATACAGGGTGTACAGAACATTACAACTAATAGTAGGCTGTGATTATAATTACGTAACGTCGTAGCTTAATTCATACGTTGACATTTGACATATCAAGCCACATAAGCTACAACGTAACGTAATAAAAAATACACAGCCAACTGTGATAGGAAATCGTGTAAATACACCCTGTATATGTATAGTGTTTTATATTAAATAAAAATGTGGGGTGGAATTTTAATCTATACATAAAAATTTAATTACCCTAAAATTTAATCCCACCCCCATACGGTGCGGACCAAATTAATTCGGCTTAATTTTTTTTGTAACATTTGTATTTTAAAACACAAAGTTGGCGATAAATTGGTTGTATGTCGTAGCTTATTTCATAATTAGATTTGGAAAACAATTACGATATTATACTATAAACAAAAGTCACAGCCAACTGTGTGTATTGAAAAAAATAATTGATTTTCGAACAATAAATCAACAATTAGCTGCTCCATTTTCACTTGTTTGTTTATCGATTGTCTGTTATTTATTGGAAATCAAAGGCAAATTAATCTTAAATTAGTTCAATGAAATATAGTTTCGTTTGTTTCTATTGACAGATTCGTTAATTTAATTAAATTATAATTTATTTCTTTGATTAATCGATAATTTGTTTAAATAATTAGTGGTCAAAGTGTTCTTTGGAAATTTTACTGTTCATTTGTTTGATAAATTCGATTTAACTTCAAATCAAAGTCGACTGACATTTATTAATTTGACAGTTGAGGTTAGATTTTCGTCAAATTGACGCCATTTGAAAAGTTGTTAAATCAAACAGGCCTTGATTTTCGTATATTTCCATCAGCCACTTTGATTCAAAATTCACTTGAATATATCAAGATGGTATTCTGTAACTCGACTAGAAAATATAACCGTTTTTTTTCTAGTATTTAGTAAAATATACGTTTTCGACATTTTGTTATTTATCACCGAATTTACATCGAATACCAACTGAAAATAAAGAAAAACACCAAATGATTTATTATCGAAACTGTAGCGACAATCTTGGCGAACACAGTGTCACATTTGTTACATTTTACACTCAACGTGTCCAAATTTGATTAATGTGTTTCGTTGAAAATAAGGCGATAACTTTTATCTATTCCTTTATTTATTCATAAAGTTCAAAATTATATCTCTCTCTCTCGTACACACACAAATCATCCGATATTCGTTACAGATTAACACTGTAGAAAAAGGATGGAAAATGATTAACTAAAGGGTGGAAATATGGGGTGAAGTGAGGAGGGGGTGTATAAAATGAATTGCAAACATTACAAATACACGAATCGATTCTGGATAATTGCCAAAAAACAAAAAATAAACAACGCGAATTTTAAGATAACTAGATTATCGAGATTACTACGATTAAAATTCATATCAAAAGTAGGCTATGAAAGTTTTATCGTGAATATACCACATTTTTTATACTTAATTGGAAAATCAAATAGGCTTAGATTTACATTTAAACAAGCCTACTTGATTTAAATTTAGATTGTCATTCTATAGGGTATAGTTCACCTCAAAGTTGGCTATGTCTATAGTGAATAGAGTCGTAACTTTGTCCATACTGCACTAGATTTGAGTGAACAAAGCTACGATGTTAGGTAATTAAGACCACAGCCACCTATGTTTTAGTTCAAATCAAAGTTTTATTGTGAACCTACCAAAATTTTTATTGTAATAGTTGCAAATCAAGTAGGCTTAATATTCAAATAAAATGCCCATAACCTGCTTGATTTGAATTTATATTACAATCCGATTGTTATTGGGTAATTATCATAATTACGCATCGGAATTATCGTTCGATTCAACTTCGCATCAAAGTGGGCTATATGGGTGTTTTTATTGTGAACATACCATAATTTTTTTATTACACTAACAGATTTATATGTCAAATTAAAGAACAAATTTCCATAGGCGATTTGATTTAAAGTTTTATTGTTGTTGTTGTTGTTATTGTTTTGTTTTCAATGACAGCAGCCTTCTATAACCAAAATAACCAGTCAGATTCCAACCGCCGGCCGGATAACATCCAAATAGGGGTTGTTTCAATCAAACTACCCCAATAGACGTATTTTCCAAACGAAAATAAATAAATAAATATTCCCTTAATTTCTATAAAGTTGGTAATCTCGATTTGTTTGTTGTTGTTTTTTTTAATAAATAATCGTGAAATTACAGGGGTAAGGTAGATTAAAGTTTCGAATTTATCGCAATTTTATTTATCTATATTTATTTCTATACAGGATGTATAAATCTATGATAGTTGGCTGTTTTTTTAGAAATTATATATAGTCGTAACTTGATTCATACACATTAGGATTAATGGAAAACAAACAAACGTAATCAAAAGCACAGCCATCTACAAGACATACACCCTATTTAGAAGATTGATTACCGGGCGAGTAATTAATCAAATAACTAATGAACTGTAAATCCGCACTCTATTTATGTTAGTCGATTTCAACAAAAAAAGCAGTTGGCTATGATTTTACAACGTAACGCGTAGCTTGTTTTTCCAATGAATAGAGTATCAATCAAGTTACGACTCTAGATGGTATACACCCTGTATATTTGTTGAAAAAATAGAAATGTTGATTTTTTTTACCCACAACTGTACAAATAAACCAGTGTTTCCCAATAAATAAATACAAATTTGAGCAATTTAACTGTCTATATTTGAGAACCACTGGTATATTAGTTTTTATTGTGTATCGTAACGTAAATATTTCATCTATCCCTTAACTTTAGGGGTTGTATTTTCCACCCCCATCCCCTTTTATTATTCCTCTCGAATTCAACTCTATATTGTTAAATTCGATAAATTCGACTAGTGACTAATAAATTACAACCCCTATACAATTATTATAATTAATTGTTATTCAATTGTTACAACAATTACAAATTCGGGTAATTATTGGTAATTTGATTTTAGATAAATCGCCAAATTTTAGATGAAATAACATCATTATTATTATAATTTTTTCTACCCTTATATTTTCGGTGAATTATTGATGGTTTACACCCTCTAGTGTTAACACTAGGCTGTTTTTTTTTACATATTTTTCACATTTATTTCCATCAGGGTGTTGTATCTTGAGAGGGTTGATTTCAACATCGAGTAGGTGTTGTTTTCTAAACGATAAACAATTGAATTAGCCGTACCTTAGTTATATAAACATTTATGTGTCTTTTGTTGTTTGAAAGAAATTCGATAAACATAGCCAACTTTATAGTAAATTGAGTATTTATCAAAACAAAGGGTTGGAACGGGGTGGAAAAATAAAACGTATCAAAGTGGCTACAACACCGATTACGCCGAATTCAAAACGTCATCTTGGTAAGTTGATTTTTTATGATTTACAACCCCTCGTTCAACCCCATATTTAGCCCCTAAAGAATTTATAGTAGTGGAGGATAATCGATGTGTGACAAAGATGGGGTGGTATTTGATCAAAAACCGGAATGCAATTGAAACTTAATTAAACTTCTACACATAGTTGGCCATGCATTTGCTTACGTCGTAGCTTGATTCAACTATTGAAAACGTCAATAAATGTCGAATTTTGTGAAATATGAATCAAGCTACGACATGGCAAGATTCAATTGTTTTTTAAATTTAAATAATATTTGAAGTTATTTTTGGTTATGTAAAGTCGCAGATTAATGCGGCTATTGAAATATGAATCAATCTACGACACTATGTAACAAAATCACAGCCATTTGTGTAGAATATTCGATTTATTTATATGTATTTGGAATTTTTTATTCTCGTAAACTCACCCCATTTTTACAAATATTTGTATTTGAAATGAATACTTCCACCCCCTATTATATGAAGCTTTATCGAGGGAAAAAAAGCAAAGTAAACAACAAGTAAGCCATGCATTCAGTTGTTACATTGTCAGTATTATCAAATATTTGGGTAGTAACAAAAGAACATCACTTTTATCGATATTTTCTTCTACATTGATACACAGACAAGGCAATTGAAGTAGATACATAATAATTTATAAATATAACAAATATATGTTCTAATTCGATATGCCATTACTGTAGATATGTAAATTGATAGGATGGGGGTGTGATTTATCAATTTTCTAGAAAATCAGCAAAGATCAAAGCGCGAAATAAACAATTGAAATTTTAGAATTTTCGAGGGGAATTTAACAAATCTAGTCAACTGTGAAACAAGAAATTTGATCGATTTATAAAGATTATCAATATTTCTTTCTACCTTTAGGTTATTTTACAAATAACGAACCGCCACTGACTCGAATCAAGCAATATTGTTGTTTTTAACAAATGACAATCGATATCCAAGATGTACAATATTACAAAAGTTGGCCATGCTTTTTTTATAATATAATGTCGTAGTTTTGTTCATACTTGTTTAGAGTTGGCCGAATCAAGCTACGACAAAATCACATTCAATTTGGTTCTAGTTGATTTGTAGTTGGCTATGATTTGATAATGTAATGTCGTAGCTTTATTCAACTACACAATTGTGTAAAATATGAATAAATCTACGAACTACGTCCAAGAAAAATGTAGACATAAATAAACTTGGTGTGTTATTTGGAAATTCAACAGTTGAATTTTCCATAATATACAATTCCAACCCTCTTCCATTCTAATTCGTCAAGCTCAACTTACCCTTATATTTCATACAGAAAATTCTTTCTCACCTTCATCCCCCTAATATCACTTTCTATCTCTATTTCATCTCATCTCATTGTTGAACACAAAACAAACTATTAATTTTATTCCAGGGTAAATTTTCATGCTCAGTGGTGGGGCGGCAACATTTGATACATTACCCCCACAGATAAAATAAGGGTGTTTTTTTATATTTTTAATGAAACAGAAAATTTCGAATTCTTTTAATTGTAATCTCCCCAATGAATAATCGTTAACGTTTTTTGTGTCCTCTTTTGGTTAAATATTCGAGACTCAATTAAGGGTGGTTTTGAATTCGAATAAATACATGAAGGGGTTGATTTAATGGAGATCTCAGTTGATTTATCTCATCAATCAATCAATTCTATCAATTATTATGGAACTTTCAATTAATTACGTTTCAAGAAATTATTTCAAATCGTAGTTGGCTATGATTGTTTTAGTGACGTAGTATCGTAACTTGATTCATACTATAATTGTTAATTCCATAGCCAACTGTGTAGGTCTTTAGATGGTTTTACCTGGCGCCTCCACCATTTTCGCGCCGAAGCCTGCTTGATTTCCAAACTGTAGTTGACTGAGCCTACTTTAATTCCTTTTAAATTAGGGTCGTAGCTTTATTCATACGTTTTGACATTTGTTTGTCTACTGTTCTAATTGTAAGTGGCCGAATAAAACTACAACATACTACCCAATTTGAATAATCACGGCCAACTAGATGTGTATTATCCGGCGCATCCACCATTTTTCTATCAAAATAATCGTAGCTGGCTAACAATTAGTGTCGTAGCTTTGTTCATACATCTATTAATGTATTTTCCAAATGGCTGAATAAAGCTACGACGTAATTCTACTAGATTATAAATTTTTGCATCCACCATTTCTATATTGAAACTCATAGACGGCTCGTTATTAAGCACCCCGTGCTATTATTCATGTATTCCCCCCCCCCCCACCCCCTTTCCATATAAGTAATTCGAATCACGCGCCGCCACTGTAATTTATATGCAAATGACAGTTACTTGAGGCGTTAATATTTCACTTGTTTCGCATCAAATGTTAATTAATTTTCAAAAGTAATTAAAACAAAGTCATCGTATATTTAGATTATCAAAAAAAAAGAGACACGAAATTCATTTAATTGGCCGTACGTTTGTTATCTGATGTCGTAGTTTAGTTCATACTGTATTAAATTTTACAGTTGTTGTAAAGTCATGTTGCTACGCAACCAACAAGAAAAACAATTAGAGTTCAGCCTACTTGATTAATTTATTTAAATAAATCGCTTATTATTCGCCATTATTGCGCAATATAATTGCGCGCGAAAATTCAAATTCCTAACCTATTAATTTGTTAATGATATTAATTTAAAAAGTGTACAATCAAATCTTGTTGATTAATAATTGGTAATGAAGTATAAAATTTGTTCTTGACAGTTTTATTGAATATGAAAAATCACCCCCGCTAAAAAAACCACCCCTACTAGTAATCCAACGAAAAAAGTTTTAATTGAAATGATAAATTATCGGAAAAATTCAAATCTGTATTTGCTAGCGAAGTTTTCAAATGTAATTATCTCAATTTTTTGTTGTTTTTTTTTCGTTTGTTCCCTTAAATTTATACAGGGTGTACAATATTATTCCATCTTACAGTTGGCCATGCATTTCGTTGTTTTTTGTCTTTTGTTAATACTTTAATGAAACAGTTGGCTATGTCATCTTCGTTTTGTCGGAGATTTTTAACTATACGAATCAATCTACGACACTATTCAAACGAGGCACAGCCAACTGCGCTATAGTGTAAATTGTCAATATATATGTAGAGTCAAGTTGATTATTTTCAATGTGTTTTGGTATACATTTTTGGCCAATTAAAGTTGTTAGATAATAAAAATATGCAAATGACAGTTGAAAGTTTTACTGCTTCTTTCAGAAACAGCAAAGTTTAACACCAATTTAGATAATTTATGGAAATTTACTTAAGAATTTTCAGTTGAGTTTACGAATTTCCGTCGAAAAGCGGGCCAATTAAAAGTCCCCATTTATATTTAAAATGGCAGAAATTAAAATTAACAACCCCCATTCGGCTTTTATACAGGATGAGGGTTGTAAATTTGTGTACACTACAAGATACATCACAGTTGGCTATGATTTGGTTACGTTGTGTCGTAGATTGCTTCACATTGTAGTTTCAAAATGTCCGAACAAAGCTGCTACGTCATAATCCAAGGCACAGCCAACTTCGAGTTGAAATACCATCTGTATCAAATATATCGCAATAATTTACCTCACAGTTGGCTATGATTTTGTTATATAGTGTCGTAGATTGTTTCATACTCTTCACTAAATTTGATAGTTATCGATTTTTCAACAGTCTGAACAAAGTTACGACACAATATAATTAAGATATATCCAAATGCGATCAAGTCTACCAATAATTTATATTGCACAATAAAGCTACGACATACGTAATTAAATCATAGCCTACTACTAGGTGAATTATCGTAGTACACCCTGTATATATAATTATAGATAGATATATGTAATAGTTGACGACAGGGTGGGTTTATTTGAATTGGCAAACAACCCTTGAAAATCTGTTAATATTAAATCCACAGTTAATAATAAATGGATCGATTTTATAAGGGTTGATTTAATTATAAAATTGTGCATATTAATAATTGGATTAAATTAATAATTAATTAAATTAAATTAATTAGAGAATAACAGTAGAAGAAATTTAAAAAATACCTGATGGCCATGACTTTATTATAGAGAGTCGTAACTTGGTTCATACATTATTCTATCTGACATTTCATAGAAAAACAAATAACATCATCAAAGTCAACGCCAACTACAATATGAATTAATATTGTACATTATTGAATGACCCATTCATGTTCTGAAGTCTTGTTATCATCTTGATGATAAGAAACAAAAAAAGAACACAAAACAAAAGAAAATCAACAAACTGGGTCAGTTGAGAGTATTTGAATCACTTCCAATCGTCTTTCTATTCGAATTGGGAAAGGTGTTGAGGGGGTAGGGGGATGGTATTATAAAACAAAAATGTTGTACCAATATAGGTGATAACTAAAGAGTGGATTTTTTTTCGTTTGTTCTAGAATTGGATCTGGATTTTCTGGAAAGACGTCAGAATGAGAATCAATCAAATCAAACGAATCAGAATATACCGAGGAGTCCAATTGAAATCAGTCCAGAATCAGTGGATCGTGTTAAAGTTATACTATTGGGCGCACCAGCCGTTGGTAAAACAAGCATAATCCAGGTATAACAAATTTTTTTATTAAAGAAACTATCAAAAAATTTTAAAAATACATAAATCCCTCAATTTGCACGAAATATACGCTCAAGTGGGCTCGTTTTACACGAATTGACATCGTGCAAATTGAATCTACCGATATCTATACCGTGTATAAAAAGTATCGTGTAAATAGAGATCTACATTGAAAGATGTAGATTTACACGAATTATACCGTGTAAATTATGGAGAATTTTATAAGTGGATTCGTTTTACATGAATTAATATCGCGTAAATTGAGCCCAAATATATAAGAGAAGGGGAATATATTTTGCTAGTTGCACAAAATGGTATCTAAACGTATGCGTAAAATGAAGGCGTGTTAATCTATATCGTGTATAAAAGCATCATATACATACATATCTAAATTGCGGTATAGATGTAGGTATGTCAAAACCCAGCCCAATTTACGTGTAAATTGAGAGATAATTGTAATTGAATTGTTTTTATGTAAATCGAGGGACTTTTGAATAATTCAATATGTTTTCTAGCAAGAAGAAAAACTAAACTTTGAAAACATCATTTTAGAACGCAAACTTCGTGTATATTTTTACTGTAATTTGTTTTCTTTTCTTTTCTCCCTCGTTCTACCCTCCTGTTGGTTATTTTTATATCAAAAAGTATCGTTAAAGACTCGTTAAGTTCGTTGAATATTAAACAAATATTGATTTAGAAAGGAATCTTCTTAAAAATTCTAAAAATAAGACCAAATTTAAGGCTTTATTTACACACCGTGCAAACAAAGGTCTCTTTTTTTTTAAACAAGGAAACTCATCTACAAATCGATTATTTAACGTCATAATCACCAACAAATAGACTAAATTCTAATAGATGGCGCTAGTGGATTTTAATATTATTTTATAGTTGATAGATGGCGCTGTAATAGTAGATTTAATGACGTCACAAATATGTAGAAGTATAAGATAGATTACACTTTTGTTACACGTTGTCGTAGCTTGATTCACACGCTTGAAAGATTCAAGTTACGACACTATAAAAGCACAGCCAACTGCGTTGGAAGAGTCTATTTCAAAATTAAAGTACTGAACAAATCAATGGGGGACACTTGGAGTTTTTTCCATTATAATCAAGCTGTTTGTGTTTTCATTTGTTTATTGTTCTAATTACCCCTCCCCTATGACAATTGAACTAAAATTGATGAATTTGTCAAAGCGAATTGTATCAAAGGAACTACTTTCGATGTAAACAAACAAAATTTGAACTAAATTTGTAATTTAGTTCAAACCGATATCGGATAATTGAATTGTTGCGGTCTGTCATTGATGTTTGTATATCGAGTGTGCCATGATAATTTATTTTGTGGTTGTTTTTCTAACATAATGTCGTAGCTTTATTCGTACTCAATTTGTCAATTGTTCAAACATATGAACAAATCTGCGTTATTACAAAATATGGCCAACTTTGGGCTAAATTATTGTGGTACATCCTGTATCTAAACTAAGCATAAAGTGTGCTATGGGATTTCTTGAACAATAAACATAGTAGGCTTGGATTAAGTTATAGGAGAATAAAAAACACGTTAACCCAACTTCCAATATTTACCCATTTATTACTAAATAGGGGTGGTTAAATTAAAAAAAAATCAACCCTTTTTTTATTGTACCTTTTCGTAATAATACCCCTAAAATCCGTTAATTTAAGTTAACAAAATAGCAAGTTTTCGGTCACGCCATATTTATAATCAACGATTTTATATGCTGTGTCTTATTAAGCACCCCCGGGGACTTATAGTATATCGTTTTTAATCCCCCTAGACTGTAATAATAAGGGTAGGTTGTTGTTTTTTTTCTTATTGCTAACAAACATTCACCCCTTATATCGATCCAATATATGAGAATAAACGGGGTGGAATTTATGAAATTTACACGTCAATTATTTAAAAACAAATGATTACTGTAATTTTAAAACAGTTGGCTATGCTTTTGATGAATAGAGTCGCAACTTACTTCATACGTTACTATATTTGGAATTTTGTTATTAAACGAATCAAGTTACGACACTACACCAAAGCATGGCCAACTATGAGATAGTTGCGGTCGAATTCTTTCTTCAAATTATTTTTATTATCATCCCTTTCACTTCTACATACCTGTTAAGGGTTGAATTTTTCAAAGCACGCAACATTTTAGTTCTCCTGTCACGTTATCATCGTTCATGTCTTATTATAGTCGGCACATCCTCCCCAATTCTTCTCGCAATCTTCAGCCCCCCCCTCAACTTGTCTGCTAGAATGTGACCATCTAATAGTACTTCGAAATTACATTATTGATCCCATTCTAATCTAAACGAATTTATTTAACTGTATGATGTCATTATTGGACAATTTCATAGCAATCACCACGAGATGGCGCTCTATTCAAACTACAATAAAATCGTGACGTCATACAATAACCCCATTCTATATAATTTTTTGATTAAAATGGCGTATACTGGGATATTTGTAGCGCTTATACTAGAATAAAGTCCGGTTTACAATAGGAAAAACTAGCAAATTGGCGGCAAATTTGAAAATTTACAGTAAATCTCCAATTTCTAAACGGTTAGATTAACTCTATGATGTAATTATTGGACAATTTGAAAGCAAACACCGCGAGATGGCGCTCTATTCAAACTACAATACAATCGTGACGTCATACAATACCCTACTTTATAATTCTTCGATTAAAATGGCGTATAATTGGATATTTGTAGCACTTATACAAGAATAAAGTCCAGTTTACAATAGAAAAAACTACTAAATTGGCGGCAAATTTGAAAATTTACGGTAAATCTCCAGTTTCTAAACGCTTACATTAACTATATGACGTCATTGTTGGACAATTTTAAACCAAACACCACGAGATGGCGCCCTATTCAAACTACAATAAAATTGTGACGCTATACGATAACTTGATTCTATAATTCTTCGAT
This sequence comes from Hycleus cichorii, assembly GCA_013841215.1. Taxonomy (NCBI): domain Eukaryota; kingdom Metazoa; phylum Arthropoda; class Insecta; order Coleoptera; family Meloidae; genus Hycleus; species Hycleus cichorii. The sequence goes on from JACDRQ010000451.1 coordinate 21,766, forward strand.
TAAAATGGCGTACAGTTGGATATTTGTAGCGCTTATTCTAGAATGAAGTCAGGTTTACATAGGAGAAACTACCAAATTGGCGGCAAATTTGAAAATTTACGCTTAGATTGTGTAAATCTGGCTTTAAAGAACTAATATGGCGTTGGAAGTTAAGCGCGCCAAATTTAAATTGTTCTCTTATTTAAACATTCGAATTTATATATAAATTTCATAAATATATGTATAATAATGGTAAATTTATATAATTTGACGTTAATTAATCGTTTGTGGATGATATTCGCTATAATTAAACGAAATTATTGTGGGATATATGTCGATAGATGGCGTTCAATTTTTAATTAATTCTACAAACAATTGAAAAGTATATAATTTATGTAATTTTTAAGTAGGCTATGACTTCGTGAACGTACGTCGGCTTCTTATTTCAATACAGTAATCTGCATTACCGACAATCAGTTGAGATAGGAGAATGCCGGTAATACAGATAACTATATTGGAACAATGAAGTCATAGGCTACTGTGAGTTGAAAATAGCGTTGTACACCCTGTATAAATAAAGATTTTCGTTTGTTCCAGCAATTCGTATGGAATGATTTTTGTGAAGACTATTTACCAACCGACCGTAAACACACCTATTACCCATCAGTCATAACAAATGATCGTTTATATGAAATAAAAATCACTGATTTACCAGTTATACCGTATTTCCCAGTCAATTCGTATTATGAATGGGCGAATTATCGTTATTATGGTTTACGTAATGCCACAGCCTATATTTTAGTTTATGATTTATCAAATATTGAAACATTCCAATATATACGTACGATACGTGATCAAATTTGCGAAAGTCGCAATATGACAAATGTCCCGTTATTAGTTGTTGGCAATAAAGAAGATCAAATTGTTGATGATTTAACAATTGCCACAACAATCCCAACAACAACAATCATAACAACAACAACACAAACCAATTATTATAGCAGTGGTGGGGCTATTGGGAATATTAGTGGTGGCGGTGGTGGTGGTGGCGGGATTACCGGTTCGAATATTAATAATATCGGTGGTGGGGGTAGCGGTGGTGGGGGTAGTTTAGGCAGTACAATGGCCGGTGGTGGGGGTAGTTGTGGCAGTAAACCGGTATTAACATCGAGTTGTATTGAGGAGCGCCGACGTGATATTGTCAATTTAGTTAAGAAACATTGGAAATGCGGTTATATAGAATGTAGTGCTAAATATAATTGGAAAGTGGTTGCTGTATTCAAAGAATTGATTAATATGATCGATAATCTAGATACAAGAGATCAAAGTCCAATGCTTGATAATATACAGGATGCACTCGATAGAAATAAATGTATTGTTATTTAAATTGTTATCGAATCCAATAATTCGTTCTTTTATTGGTTATAAATGACAATAATTTTCAGTTGGTACCGATTTTGTTCTGGAAAAAACAAACGAGAAAGCTCAAGCAATAATTTTCTAACCTTAAAAATTCAATCAATAAAACAAAAATACTAGACAATCTTATTATTTGTGTTTCTCAAACATACACACACACACATACACGTTTACACACACACACACAAATAAAGGTTGTGAAATTTTGTTAATTCAACAATTGTGCCAAATATATAATTGAACAAATGAATCGACTTTGATTGTACCAAAAACTCCATCTAGCAACCCATCTTATCCCCAATTTAAACCCAACAATTTGGTGTAAAGGAATTTAGTTACACAAGTTGAGCAACCCATTCAACTCCCTAACCTAACAAACTTTGTTCATATTCGTCCAGAAACTGTTCTTGCACCTAAGCAATTTGGTTATACGAGTTGAACAACCCATTCTACATCATGGCTATTCTAAGGCTGAACTTATGCATTTATTGATCGTTGTTTAATTCGATTTCAAATCGATTTCCTTGTTTTAATTGAATTGTAAAAGTTGTAGCACCCGGTTTTAACCACCCACCCCCTAATTCCCATCCGAAACCCCTAAACGTTTACGCCGGTTTTACACAAAATCTATGAAAATACCATCAATTTCATTACGTTAAAGCGTATCGACCAATAATTAACCACCCAGTTAACAATTACGATAAATTATCTGCGCGAGGAAGTTTATCAGTTGAAATTTAATCGTTTCATGGAAATCTACAGGACGTCTCGATGTAAGAAAGGTGGAATTTTGGGGTAATTTTCGGTTTAACCCTACGAAAATTTGCTAAAATTCCGGAAAACCACCCAATTTTGTTTTCTAGTTTTTCTGTCTTTGTTGAAATAACGCTAGATGGCGCCAAAAATAACCATCAGATTTGGTTTAAATTTTGTATACAGGTAGTCTAGGGTAGTGGTAAGCTCTGGTAATTTTTTCAAAATTTTTGAACTTACAGTTTTTCCACAGTCGATTAAAGTTTAAATTTTCTGCCGCTAAAGTGCTAAAATGGGATGATTTAAAACACCAATTTTAAGGGATGATTTGAACAAAACACAATATTTTATCACTATTATATTGTAAATAATTTAAATATCAACAATTTACTATATATTAAACAATATTAGTAATAACACTAATGATAGACTATATTAAAATAGAGCGTTTATCAATCTTTTCCCCCATAATAGTTCAACAATCATTTAAATTATTCAAAAATACAATTCATCATCTAATAATATTTATCTTATCATTAATCATCAATCAATAATAAGGTTAGGTATAAACAACAACAACAACAACCATAAAAATAATCGATTTGAACCTAACCTCAATCTCTCAAAAATAAGACACATTTGAATGCTTCTTTGTGGCTTTGTTTTTTTTTCGTAATTACCTTATAATTATTCTAGTAAACAGTGCAAATTGAATATTTGGACATTTTGTGCCTGACAATATCCCCACTATAAAGTAGTAGGGATACATCCCCACCATAAAGTAGTAGGGATATACAGACAGAGGTACTGAATTAAATTAAATTAAAAGTAGAGACCTCATGTGGAAAGTTCAAGTATTTGATGAGCAATTGAAAAAATGTTTCTACGATTTACAGAAACAACAAAATTTGAACTTGGCAGCTCATCAATCATCCACTTTTTGAGCAATTTCTAAATGAACTAGCTACAAAGCCCAAATTTGGCTCAAATAATCTCCAGAACTCCTTCGCCAAATAATAGGACTTCCCATGTAGATTCTCTAGTTTTAGTCCACTGCGCCTGTAGATAACCCCTCTATAAAGTAGTAGCGATACGGATATCCCCACCATAAAGTGGTAGAAATACAGGTACTGAATTAAAAGTAGAGAGTTTATGTGGAAAGTCCTGTAATTGATGAGCAATTGAAAATAAATTTACAGGAGATTATCTCAACAAAATTTGAACCTCGTAGATCATCGACTATTCATTGAGCAATTTTTAAATGAGCTGGCTACAAAGCCCCGATTTTACTCAAATTATCTTCAGAACTCCGCCAAATAGTACTTCCCGTATAAGTTCGCTATTTTTACTCCAGTACACCTGTAGATTACCCTTCTATAAAGTAGTAGGGATACAGATATCCCCACTTTAATGTAGACAAATGTATACCAGGTGTTTCATTTAAATCATCCTAACTCTTATGGTAATACGTAGTATTCGATGAAGAATTTAAAAAATATTTTGAGCAAAATTTGGACCTTGTAGTCCATCAGAAAGTTAGTCATAAACTAAAGGATTCAAATTTCGCTAAAATAAACTCTATAAATATCCAAAATTCCCATCACTTAATATTTAATAAAAGCCGTTATTAAATGAAACATGCTGTATATCCCCACTATAAAGTGGTAGAGATATAAATATCCCCACTATAATGTAGTAGTGATACGAATATCCCCACTATAAAGTAGTAGGGATACTTGCAAGAAGGTAGGGATACACAGATATCCCCACTTTAAAATGGTAGGGATACATCCCCACCATAAAGTAGTGGGATTATTGAAGGCTAATTGTGTATAATTATAAGTGTAGAACAGATATTTTTTTTATAATTGTTTTTTATCACATGCAAGGAACACTCACCGAAGTTCTCTAATAGAATCGTAATAACCCAACAATAATAATAATAATAATAATCATGATAATTGATAATAAAAATTTGAGATAATTATTTGAGTTGTACCAAGACCATAAAGTAAGTAACAACAGCACCTAATACTGAAGCGAACAAATCCAATGAGATTGTAAAGAATTTAGCACCGGAAATCGACATGGACTTTTGACACTGTTGACAGACAATCTGTACGAAAGTCTTCGCCTCCTCCGAACCGTCATACCAATGGCAACTATAGGCAGCCTCCATAACCGATGAACTTTCCTCAATTAGACGATTACCAAAGATACAAAAATGAAAAACTTGCGCCAATGCATAGATTAGATAACCTAAAACTGTTGCTGCATACTTATCAACACAGGTGATCTGTAAATTTTTAGGTTAATAATTTTTGAGGTTATTTTTTTTTTGTTGATTTACTTTGGTAGCTTGATAGGCCAATAGAGTGAGCATGACTGTCGATGTTAACATGTGTAACAATAAGGCAACACCGTAAGCATCACCAATTGCTGTAACTAACCTATAATTTTATTCAGAACAATAGACAAATCAATAAATCTATCATCATTTGTTTTATTATTAATTAAAACTAAAACTAGAACTAGAATAGGATAGGTGGAGTGGTACATCTGTTCAATTTCCCACATTTAGTCTTTTGTTTTTTTTTTTGTTTTTAATAAATCAATAGTACCAACCTGACGACGTGCTTATGACGTTCTACCCAATATTTGATAGCCGAACGTACCATTAATTCTTGTTTTTTGGTTAGACCATTTGGACCAACACCCATATTACCACCGGTGAAACTTTGTAGAGCACCACTGCGAAAATGGCCGCCTAATTCTTGACGTGTCGAATAAATACCTTTCAAATCGTCTTCATTCTTGTTGTTATAATCTTTAAATAATTGATTGGATTTTGATTTAAATTTGGCGCTCAATTATCCGTTGCCTATTGGTTATTTCCAATTTGATTCGGGTATAACCAATAGGCAGCTAGTATTAGGTTATTGTGACAGGTGTCATTTGAATATGGCGCTTCAATATCGGTTTCCTATTGGTAATTTTGAATTTTCGCTCCTAATGTGAGTTTCCTATTGGTTGTTTCTGACTGTAACCAATAACCAATAGAAAACGAGTATCTGAGCGTATTATCACGCATTAATTGTAATAAAAGTGATTTAAATTTGGCGCTCTCAAGTATTAGTTTCCTATAGGTTATTTTAAACTCTAAGAACCAATAAGAAACGAGATTTAAAGGCGCCAAATTCGAATCACTCCTCAGATTTTGATGAACTGTTAGCTTCCCATTGGTTATTTTAATTGTGGGATAACCAATAGGATAGGAGTATTGAAGCGCGCTAAATTTGAATCACGCTTTTTAGGTTAGAGTGTTGATTTTAAATCAAATTTGGAGGAATATTAAAATTTCAAAAACAAATAGAGATAAAATTAGAATTTCCTGACAAATTCTTCAATTTTTTGCTTAAGAGCATTTGAATTGGTGCTAATTTATTGTAAGATTTAAATTTGGCGCTGTATTAGTTTCCGACGAGTATTTGAACGCGCCAAATTCAAAATACGCGTCTTAAATTGCAAATTTGGCGCGACTTTTGAATTGATAGAAAGGGAATTTGGTTAGAATTGGCTCACTGACCGTTTTCAATCAAATTGTCGGTAGATGTAGCACTGGGCGCTCGGAATAGATCGGCACTTTTCGGCACGTAAGTATCCAATGAGGCGGATAGTTCCATCAATGGTCGCATTATCTCTTTTAAATGTTGCAATTGTTCACAGGCAAAAATCAACCATGAACAAAACAAACTGTCCATTAGATTGGCATGGAATATTGAGAATAAAACATAGTAGACTTGAAATAGTACAGTTGCCCAATGGGAGAAACCACTGAATGTATCCCATGGGTACCAGGCGCGCACCAATAATCTTGGTAATTCTTCAGTTATTGTTAAATTTGAATTTTCCGGATCTTTAATCGTATGGTTACTATCACCGACGAAAGTTATAGTAGTCCATGCTATAAAACAAAACAACATCGATTTCTATCTCAGGTGTACTTATAGTTGGCTATGCCTCGGTTAATTTGACATTGTAAATGTCAAATTTGACATTATAAATGTCAAAGCATAGCCAACTGTGTGTTAAGATTTTTTAATCTAGATGGCTTAGATTTTTACCTATAGCACTAAATAATGAAGTAAGGACAATCATGAAAAATAGGCGGCGCATTCTCTTTAAAGACAAGGCATGATAACGATTGTTTGATTCAGCAAATAACGGATGACTATTGGCTTGATTCCACATACCGAACGTTCTAAAAATAAAAAAAAAATAAATCAATGAAAATTCAATATACAGAGTGTACCATGGTAAATCATCACATAGTAGGCCATGATTTTGTTTCAGCCATTTAACAAATGATATTGACATTTAACAAATGACGTATGGCTACCAAACCATAGCCAACTGTGTGGTGATATACACTCTGTATATTCAATTGTCAGTGGCGGCTCGTTAAAGAGGTTATTGATAAAAATACTGACAGACGAGCCGCTACTGTTTATTTACGACTAAATTATAGAAAATTTTACTAACCTATAGAATAATTTTGATCGTAGTGCAAAATATAAATATTTGGTTAAACAATGTGTAAAAAACAATACGGTAATTGTGTTTGTTGCTAAATCATTAACATCATACCGTTGTTTTACCAAATTCATAAAATTACAGCTGAAAATTATAGAAAATAAATCAGATTAGTCATTTCGATGACACCCTGTATAATTGTACAGATTAATATTGAAAAGAGACGCAGTTATAGTAATGCGCATGATAACGAGAGAGATGGCGATAAACTTGGAAACAGATCAAATCGATTAAGGTTGGCGCACACTTGATTAAATTATATACAAAAACAAATGAAATTCGCCATTTTAAAGACACTAATCTACACACACTAGTCTAGATTAACATTAAAACGAGATGGAGTTATGGAATTATATATTGAAAAGAGAGAAAAAGAGAGAATTGTCGCCATTTTGACGACACTCTGTATATTCGTAATTGTGTCGATTAACATTAAAAAGAGACGCAATTATATTAAACTGTATGGAAAAGAGAAAGATATACACTTGAAAGTAGAGTAAATCTATTAAGGCCGGGCCACACTAGTGGATATTCTTCAATATAAAGAAAATAATATGCTGTTAAGGCGGGTTCACGCGAATAAAAATAGAATTACAGGTAATTTGAGTGAAAGATAGAGATAGAGATAAGGCCTGCTAGATTTCTCATTGTATTCATAAAACACAATACGCGAAGATCTAGCAGGCTTTGGTTTAATAGAAATTCGTTAAGGTCAGACCATACGTATGGTCTTGAAAATGCAGTGTTGTCAAATTTAGTAAAATTGCGTGTTTTTTGGCGAAATACAGTTGAATCTCTCTAATCGGCGTGAATTTGGAGATTTTATTAAGCTAGCGTTACACTGGCGATAAAATTTTTAAAAAATACTTACACATATTGAAACAGTAGACACACTAGATGCAAACAACAATAACCTAAACGTAACGTATGCAGGGCACCCGAATTATCAGCATGATAATTCAACATAAAATGGCCGGATGCCTGAATTAGACGTATGTTGGGCATTAGATCGGCCACCAGGCCGGTCACTTTAAATTTCATCATCTAGAAATTTCGAAAACAAAACAAAAAAATTATTCCCCAAACAACAGAAACAAAATCCAAAATTACCTTGATTTAGATTTTGTTTGGTTGGTTTGTTTTCAAAAAATCATGAGTGTTGTTTTTTTAAAAAAACTTCTACTTTTAAAACAATCACCCTTTCACCACTACCAATTGTTAACAATTGAACAAAACAGTTCTTCGAGACGTATTTGATGGTCGTATTGGATTTATGAAATCGTGGACCAATCAAATTCCATCCCGTATTCTTATTGGTTAGAATCAATCAATCACGTGACTTCAAGAGAGAGATGGATGTATATGTACATAGATATATAAAAGTATATAAAATATTGATAAAGATTTGTCGTTAGATTGTTTCTAATAACAAATTTATTTACGTATTTCTATTTCTAATTGAACATTTAGTAAGATGGTTGCTTTTTTTCTATTGATTTCTATCGATATTGATAATGATATTGAAAGCGAGATAGAGACAAAGATAGTGTAGAAAATTAACCTTGAATTAAACGGTGGATAGCTAGATGGGTTGCTAAATAATTCAAACTAAAATCGCTTGATACGCCATTGATAAATGAGGTTAAATTTTCGTTGGTTTTTGTTTTTCGGAAATAAGAATTGAGCTTTATACAATCTAACCCTATTGCTCGATTTTATTACAAATAATCAATAATAATAATAATAGTAATGATGATAATAATGATAATAACATAAGGATCGATAGGTTTAAACCACATCAGTGTATCATCAGAGTAGGCTACAATTATTGGAAATAAGTTTTAATAATTATCGTTAATCGACAAATCGAATGTACACGTAGCTTAAGATTTCGATTTTTTCCACGTTAATTTTTGCACAAAGTTGGCTATGTACGTAGTGTTGTAGCTTTATTTGAACAAATGAACAAAAGGCATGGCCAACTGCAAAATTACAAAATTTGTGGAAATTAGAGAGAGATACAATCATGGCCAACTGTGTATATATTTTTTTAATGAATAAATGGATAAAATTAGGTGGAACACCGTGTACAAAATGATTTATATAAGAATCAAATTCTAAAATTACGAAATAATTTGTTTGGCTAGTGTGTAATTAGCCTTAATATTCTTAGTTAGCATTTTTCGATCATAGTAGGCTAAATATTTTGTTTTTTTTTGTTTTAAACAGAAATAAAAACAAATGATTGGAAAATATCGTCATTCTAGAAAACATAATCGAAGAAATCCTTGACAATTGATTATTATTACTAATATTATTATTGATAATAATAAATAATACGCAATCATCAAAAATAATAATAATAATAATTAATGCCTGTTCTATTTTATTTTTGTTTTAAAGATATGCAGTGGGCCACGTTCGGTTGCAAAAATGTTACGTCGTAGCTCGGTTCGCTTGATTCTTTTCGGATTGCAAACTGTCAAATTTCGTAAAATATGAACCAAGCTGCGACTCCCTTCACCAATAAGCATGGCCAACTACGATTGCAAAAACAGGTAGAAGACATTAAAGTTAACAAGGGTAGAAAGTTGGCAATTGTTTTTTTTTCTGTGTTAAGCTGATGATTCTTTGTAAAAAAATTAGACATAATGCAAAAAACAATTGAAGTAATGCAAAAAAGTTTAAAAAATCAAAGATAATGAGGGTTAAATTTCAAATTAAAAAAAAATTGACCTTCATTGAGTTCTCTCAATTTATCTTTGATTTTTTGAACTTCTTTGCATCATGTCTAATTTTTTTACAAAGAATCATTCTTTTATTGTTAATTATGATATGTGATTTTTGATTTCGAGTATTTTTTAATTCTAAACTAGTTTTTTTTTGGTAAATTTCTATAAATAATTAATGGGGTTGAAAATAATTGGACGTGAAAAAAGCAATAAAAGAACTGTTATTGAATCAAAAATTATGTAGACAATTAAAGTGAAACTAACTTTTTTTTGTTGTTGTTGTTGTCGAATATCATTAATTGTTTAAAACAAAAGATTTCTAATCTACCCCTTGTGCATGGCTGTCTTTGATACCGGAAAATGGGGAAAGTTTTCTTTAAATTTACCGAATTTTGTTGGGAAATCTTTTCTGTTAGAAATAGCTTGGATTAAGCAAGAATCCTGTTGCAAAATTTTGAAAAAGGCTCTTTTTTATGGAAAAACTCCAAATATGATTTTTCAAGGGAATTTCCCAGTAGCAATCAAAGTTTATCCAATTTTCCTCCCAATGCAACTTTGAACTAACACCAGAATTACTAAAAGAGCCTGGAATTGTGAGAAAACCGCCGAATTTCCTCGGAATTTTGCAAAATTTTGGAAAGGCTCTTTTTTGTAAAAAAAAAACAATCCAAATCGAACTGACTTTTCAAACGAATTTCCCAGCTGCAATCAGAGTTTCTACAATTTTCCTCACATTGAAACTCTAGACTGACACCAAAGAACTGGGGAAAAGCCCTCAAATTTCCTCGGAATTTTGCAAAATTTTGGAACAGGCTCTCTTTTTGTGGAAAAGCTCCAAATTGAACTGACTTTTCAAACGAATTTCCCAATAGTAATCAAAATTTCTTCAATTTTCCTCACAATGAAACACTGAACTAACACCAATGGCCTAGAATTGGGAAGAAACTCTCGAATTTCTTCTAATTTTTGTAAAATTTAGGAAAGACCCTCTTTTTGAGGAGAACCAGAAATCTAGCAGATTTTTCAAACGAACTTCCCTGCAACAATCAAAATTTCTTCAATTTCCTGCTCATTGAACTAACACCAAACACCCTCAAATAGCTTGGAATTGGGAAGAAGCGCTCGAATTTTGTTTAAATTTTGTAAAATTTCTGAAAACTTCCAATTAAACTGATTTTTTAAACGAATTTCCCAACAACAATCAAAGTTTATGCAATTTTCCTCCCAATGAAACTCTGAACTAACACTAGAGACCCTAAAAGAGGCTGAAATTGGAGAAAAACCCTTGAGTTTCCTCTCAATTTTGCAATATTTTGGAAAAGGTTCTTTTTTTTGGAAAAACTCCATTTCGCACTGACTTTTCAAACAATTTCCCAGCACCAATCAGTGTTTCTTCTATTTTTCTCACATTAAACTCTAGACTAGGAAAAAGCCCTCGAATTACTTCTGAATTTTGCAAAATTTCGGAAAAGGCTCTATTTGTTGGTAAAAAAAACTTCAAACCGAACTGTTTTTGCAAAGGAATTTTCCAAAACTACAAAATTTCTCCAATTTTTCTTCCATTGAAGCTCTTTGGACTAACACCACAGACCCTCAAATGGACTGAAATTGAGAAAAAGTCTCGAATTTCCTCTGAATTTTGCAACATTTTGGGACAGGCTCTCTTTTTGTGGAAAAGCTCCAAATCGAACTGACTTTTCAAACAAATTTCCCAGTAGCAATCAAAATGTCTTCAATTTACCTCACACTGAAACACTGAATTGACATCAAATATCTTCAAATAGTCTAGAATTGCGAAGAAATACTCGAAATGCCTCTAATTTTTGCAAAATTTCGGAAGAGACCCCTTTTTGAGGAAGACCCGAAATCTAACGGATTTTTCAAACGAATTTCCCAGCAACAATCAAAATTTCTTCAATTTAATGAATTAACACCAACCATCCTCAAGTGGCTTGGAGCTGGCAGGAAGCCCTCGAATCTACTATAAATTTTGCAAAACTTCAGAAAAGGCTCTTTTTTTCCTTGGAAAAACTCCAAACTGATCTGATTTTTCCAAGGAATTTTCCAGCAACAATCAAACTGGACTAACAACAAAGACTCTCTAATAGCCTGGAATTGAGAGAAAACCCTCGAATTTCCTCTAAATTTTGAAAAATTTAGAAAAGACTCTCCTGTTTTTTGGAAAAACTCCATATCAAACTGATTTTTCAAACAAATTTCCCAGCAACAATCAAAATTTCTTCAATTTTCTGCACACTGAAACTCTGAACTAACACCAAATGGCTTAGAACTGGGAAGAACCACTCAAATTTCTTCTAAATTTTGCAAAATTTCGGAAAAAAATCGTTTTTTGGAAAAGCTCCAAATCGAACTGACTTTTAAAACGAATTTCTCAACAACAATCTAAACTTCTTCAATTTTCTTCACATTGGAACTCTGGATTAACAGCAAAGACTCTCAAATGGGGAAAACTCGAAATCTAACTAATTTTTCAAACAAAATTTCTTCAATTTTTTTCGTAGCTCTTTGGACTAACACCAAAGGCCCTCAAATGGCCTGGAATTGAGGAAAATCCTCGAATTTCCTCTGAATTTTGCAAAATTTCGGAAAAGTCTCTCTTTTTGGGGGAAAACTCGAAATCTAACAGATTGAACAAGTCTCCCAACAATTGAAACTCTGAACTAACACCAAACACCCTTAAATGGCTTGGAACTGGGAAGAAGCCTTCGAATTTCCTCTGAATTTTGCAAATAGACTTTTCAAACGAATTACCCAGCTACAATCAAAGCTTCTTCAATTTTCTTCACACTGAAAGACTGAATTCACACGGAAGACCTTCAAGTGGCCTAGAATTAAGAAGAAACTCTTGAATTTCCTCTAAATTTTGCATAATTTTGGGAAAAGCTCTTTTTTTGCAAAACTCCAAATCTAACACATTTTTCAAACGAATTTCCCTACAACAATCAAAATTTCTTCAATTTCCTGCACACTGAAACTCTGAACTAACACCAAATGGCTTAGAACTGGGAAGAAGCATTCGAATTTTTTATAAATTTTGCAAAATTTCGGCAAAGGTTCTTTTTAGCCAAAACTCCAAATCTAACAAATTTTTCAAACAAATTTCCCTACAACAATCTAAATCTCTTCAATTTTCGTCACATTAAAACTCTGGATTAACACTAAATCAACTCAAATGGCTTGTAACTGAGAAGAAGCGCACGATTTTCCTCTGACTTTTGCAGAATTTCAGAAAAGGCTCTCTTTTTGGGGAAAACTCGACATCTAACTAAGTTTTCGAACGAATTCCCCAGCAACAAACAAAATTTCTTCATTTTTTTCCCACTGTAGCTAATTGGGCTAACACCAAATGGCCTGGAATTGAGAAAAATCTACGAATTTCCTCAGAATTTTGTAAAATTTTGGAAAATCCAAACCCTCTAGTTCTAGCTCTGATTGCAAAATTCTTCCTCTTCCTCTTCTTCTTGGTCTACCCAAACACCGAAAGAAATTCCACTACCAAATCCAGTCATGTGACACCGCTTTCTGTTCTAATTGCGTTGATTGGTTAAGTTTATTTACAATTCAAAAAAAAGGCCATTGGCCGTACCGTATACAATTCCATCATTAAATCGTACAAAGTATGTGTGCTTAGACAACTGGAACGCTAACTCTTCGGTTTTCGGCCTTTATAAAGACTGATGGTATAAATAGACAACAAATCAGTTGGTAGTCTACCATCAACAAAGCCACACCACACACACACACACCATTTTTTGTTAACCTACTGCAATCAATTAAAAAAAAAAAACTAGAAGTGAATTGTGATTCAATCATCTCTGGAACTTAGAACAGTCTTGGAATTCGTCTCGGTAAGATTCTAATAATTTTTTTCCAACCAATTTTCTCACGATTGAAATTTGAGCTGTCTTAAGCATTGAGAACAATCGATTCAAGCCGTAGATTAAGCGGGATTAGGCATAAATTAATAATCAATTTATAGAAATTCTAAAATTGTTCTAAAATTGACGATTTCTATCGTTTTATTAGCGTTTTTATCGCGTTCTTTCGCCAATTATCCCAACGCCAAGGTGGAAATGAAAGTAAAAGACAGACGGTGTTTCGATGAAATCTAGGCAATAAGGTCAAAGAAAGTGGACATAATGCTTAATAGACAACAATTCTGTATAAACTGAATTATTAAATAAATAAATTTTCATCATAATTCAATTGCATAACAACTAGAAAAAATGCTAATTAATTTACAACAATAGAAAGAAAATAAAACAAGAAGAAATTTAACGAATTTCATCGATATTGCCGCTTTATTTCATCAAATTTGATGATTTCCACGATTTTTCCAAGTTGGCGGTGCACAAAATCGGCCATTTTGACACAAATGTCAAACCTAATCAAAAACACGAATCAAACTACGACCTACGTGAAATAACCGAAGAACAATTGAATTAAATCAAAAATTGTTGAAATCTAGTTGGCTATGCAAAAAATCGGCCATTTTGACCCACCAAACAACAATAAAACACAGCCAACTATCAATTCTACTACTGTAGATATAATTTCATAGTAGGCTATGATTTAAACAATCACCAAATTGTAGTGAAATATGAATTAATCAACGATTTAATATAGCAGAGTCGTAGCCAACTATTAGTTGAAATAATATGGTACACCCTGTATATTAAATATCGACATAATTATATATCTAAACTCGATCGACGTTTTAATTATTTAAAGAAAATGACAAAATCAATAGACGAGAAATTTTCCAAGTTTTCTAGACGGTTATTATTATTGTTATTTATTATTCACCCCCTATTTATAACCAATTAAATATTGATGGGGTGGTTAAATTTTTCTAAAAAGATTCTTTTATTATTATTACAATTATTATTATTATTTTGAAGGTTTCGACACACGTGTCTAATTGGACAAAATGATTTTTTCAATATTTAATTAAGGTTAGAAATTAGACATAATGAGCCATAAATCAATAATAATACTATTAATTAATTATAAAAATATACAGGGTGTAAATATTAGTTTTATCAAATTGTTGGCGATTCATCTGTTACTTTTCTAACCTCACAATTGGTTGATTAATATCGTAGATTGATTCATACTCTACTAAATTTGACATTTGTTCAACTAGTCAAATTACGATATCCCAAGGCCAACTACGCAATAAAATCGTGTAACGTACGAATCTAGTTACGACAACAGTTTAAACACCCGGTATATAGTGAAAAAGATTAGAGAGAATCGAACTTTCTAATTTTTTTTGTTCCGTCGTTTGTTGTATTTTATAATTTTTAATTGGAAACAAGAATGCGTGAATTCTACTTAATAACAATATAATTAAACAAAATAATAATGAGTGTTGGTAATAATTTTTGGGGAATTTTTATGTTTGTTAATAGTAGTAATAACCTCAAAAAAAGTTTAATAGACTGAATCATCATTATGGATTTCGAAAATTTTACCAAAATAATTGATATGTTGCATTATTTCCGTGTTTTTATTACGTTTCATTCAATGATTCACTACAATTACTACTATTATTATTATTATTATTATTATTGTTAATAACGGCAACCAAATAAGAGGTTATGTAATAATGGCGGCAATAGGGGAGGTTATATTAATGTAGTCTAATAGAAAGGGGAAATTTCTAATTATAAATGTGTCTAATTGGAATTTTTAATAAACCAAAAAAAATCTAGTGTTAAATAGAGTATAACCACATGTTAACACGATTCCGTATTTCGAAATTCCATAAAATAATTGAAGTGTTACCGAATTTCTTCCATGATTCATCATGGTTAAGTTTAATGGAGGGGCTACGATAGGGGAGGTTATTTTAATTGAGTCCACAGTATCTAGATTATGATTAATGGTGAAAGTAGGGGAGGTTATGGAAATATAACCTAGATTGTTGCAAATTTTATTATAATTTTATATAAATTATTATTATTATTAAATAGAATATGATTTCCGTATTGTGAAATTCTCGAATTACCGAATTTCTACTATGATTCATTCTATTGTAATAGTGGTGGGGATGTTAAACAATCATGGCTACAGTAGGGGAGGTTTACAATTTGCAATGGTCATGGATTTTGAATAATGGCGCTAGTAGGGGAGGTTTTAAAGTGGGGTATTAACCGATAACAATAAAGAGTGGGGGAAATCGTTAATATTTCAAGACACATCTTAACAGTTATCAATTATTCTTCCGATTACAGTAGGAAAAAAAATGGCTTTATTAATCCAACCAAGTCCAGAACTACAAATTCAAATCCGTAAAGAATTAAATGAAGATGTCAATACTAGAGATAGTGATTTGCAAGCAATTAAAGAATGGTTATTGAAACAACCCCATCTACCAGACACATGGGGTAAGTTGATTCAACCCTACAACATTTATACATACCCATATATCAAAGTCTACTTGATTCATTAATTCTAGTTTAATCTGTTTATTTTTGGTGTTTCAAAACAAGCAGGCATTGGTATAAAAAAAGAAGTATGGAAACAAAGACAGAAACAACTGATTATTTTGTTTGATTCAAGCCTACTAAACAGCGTTAAATTGATGAAACAAGCAAGCCTTGATTTAAAACAAATGAAAAATACACGGCTAACTATTTCGTTTCATCTATTCAACAGCATTCAGCTAATTAATCAAGCAAGCTCTATTATTTTTCATTTGTTTCTAATCGGTTTTTACAGCTTGATTAATCAACTCCATGCTGTCTAGTAGGCCTAATTTAGCCTTGATTTAAAACAAATGAAAGATACACAGCTAGCTTTGTTATCGATTAATCAACTCAATGCCATCTAAGAGGCCTAATTCAGCACTAAATTTCTGAATCAAGTAGGCTTAGATTTAAAGAAAAATGAAACAAAAAAACAAATAGCCTACTATATCGCTTTGTAGATAGCATTAAGTTTATCAAGTGAGCTTTATGGTACTTCTATTGTTTTTTCTTGTTTCTTAATGGATTAATCAGCTCATCTAATTAGGCTAACTCAGTATCGAATTTTTTAATCAAACAGGCCTTGGTTTAGAGAAAAATGAATAAAAAAAGAAGTATGGAAACAAAGGCAGAAACAACTGATTGTTTCGTTTAATTCAAGCCTACTAGACAGCGTTAAATTGATGAAACAAGCAGGCTTTGGTTTAAAACAAATGAAAAATACACGGCTAACTATTTCGTTTCATCTATTAAACAGTATTCAACTAATTAAGCAAGCAAGCTCTATTATTTTTCATTTGTTTCTAATCGGTTTTTACAGCTTGATTAATCAATTCCATGCTATCTAGTAGGCCTAATTCTTAATTTATTACTTATTTAATCGAGCACGCTTTGATTTAAAACAAATGAAAGATACACAGCTAGCTTTGTTATTGATTAATCAACTCAATGCCATCTAAGAGGCCTAATTTAGCACTAAATTTCTGAATCAAGTAGGCTTAGATTTAAAGAAAAATGAAACAAAAAAACAAATAGCCTACTATATCGCTTTGTAGACAGCATTAAGTTTATCAAGTAAGCTTTATGGTACTTCTATTGTTTTTTTTTTGTTTCTTAATGGATTAATCAGCTCATCTAACCAAACTAACTTAGTATCGAATTTTTGAATCAAACAGGCCTTGGTTTAGAGAAAAATGAGAAATGCACAGCTTACTTTACTATTTGTATTAAGTTGATAAATCAAGCAAGCTTTGCAGTACTTCTATTGTCTTTTTGTTTGTTTCTTAAAGGATTTCTACAACTTCGGGGCTAAATTATTTGATCAAGCAGGCCTTGATTGAGAAAATAAATGAAAATACACAGTCTGAGCCTATTAGACAAAATTGAGCTGATAAATCAAGCAAGTTCTATTATTCTTCATTTGTTTTTGTTGGATTTTCATAGTCTCAGTACCAACTTATTTAATCAAGCAGCCTTTGTTTTAAAACAAATGAAAAATACACAGCTAGCTTCGTTATTGATTAATCAGCTCAACGCCGGTTAGCAGGCCTAACTCGTGTCGAATTTTTGAATCTAGTTTGCCTTGGTTTAAAGAAATGAAGCACTGGGCTAAATAATCAAGCATGCCTTTCTAATTTTGTTTTTTCTTTTGTTTTATTGAATGGATTTCGAACAGATGAGAAGCGCATCATGACCTTCTTGCGTGGCTGTAAATTCTCATTGGAGAAATGCAAAAAGAAATTGGACATGTACTTTACAATGCGCGCCGCCATTCCGGAATTTTTCACAAATCGTGATATTAAACGACCCGAATTACAAGACATTATAAAAATTGCGTAATTATACCAATTAAATAACCTCAAATTGTTTGTTTTGATTTGATGTGATTGTAGTCAAGGCCCAACTTTGCCCGGCTTAACACCGGACGGGTTGCGTGTTACAATAATGCGTGCGGTTACGAAAGATTTCGAAACACCCAATATTGCCGATGCTATGAAATTGGCATTGATGGTGGGCGATATCCGTTTGGAAGCCGAAGAAGTCGGTGTGGCCGGTGATATTTTCATTCTAGACGCCGATTGTGCCTCCGTCAACCATTTGGGCAAAGTCAATCCGGCTATTGTAAAGAAATTCCTAGTTTGTGTACAAGAAGCCTATCCGGTTAAAGTTAAACAAGTCCATATTGTTAATGCATCGCCAATTGTCGATACGATCATCAATTGGGTGAAACCGTTCGTTAAAGAGAAATTACGCAATCGTATCCATTGCCATACCGATTTAGAGAGTTTGTACAAATTCGTACCGAAAGATGTCCTACCGGAAGAATATGGCGGCACAGCTGGCAAAATCGACCAATCCAATGGTGAGGAAATTCGTTAAAAATTAACGAAATTGACCAATTATTTGTTCGAATTGTTCCAGATTTGTGGCTCAAAAAATTAGAAGAGTACACACCTTGGTTTAAAGAACAAGAGAGTATTAAAGCGGATGAATCGAAACGTCCTGGCAAACCGACCAATTACGATGATTTGTTCGGCTTAGATGGCAGTTTCAGACAATTGACAATCGATTAATTAAATTCAATTGTTTTTGTTTGTTTTTCTGTTGCATTAATCCAATTATCATTCATTCATCATGATCCATATGGCATTTTGTATCTGTCTGTTATCATTCTATTATTATAATTATTATCAATGAATAAAAATCATGTTAACCAATGAGCTACAATTAGTCCTTAATTGAAACGAAAACAAAAGGGCAGAAATAGTAGTAGAGGGGATCCATTGAAGGGGAAACAACTCATTATTAATGGCCACTGTAGGGGAAACAACTCACTATTGATGGCGCCTTCAGGGGAAGTTTACTCCGATTCATATAACAAAAGGGCAGAAATAGTAGCAGAGGGAATCCATTGAAGGGGAAACAACTCATTATTAATGGCCACTGAAGGAGAAACAACTCACTATTAACGGCGCCTTCAGGGGAAGTTTACTCCTATTCATATGAAGAGTAAACTTCCCCTGAAGGCGCCATTAATGTTGATTTATATCAAAGCCTACCTGATTAACCAACTTATCACTCTCTAACAAGTTTTTTTTAACAAACCTTGATTTAAATTTGTTCGATTAGTTTGTGCTGATTAATCCAGCAAGCTTTGGTTAAAATCAACGACGAATTACTAGGAGGATATTACTAATGGCGCCATCAGGGGAAGTTTCCTGAAATTCTAACCATTGGAGGGGGTGTAGAACATTTAAACTGGCCACATCAGGGGAGGTTCAATTCCGATTGTTCTATGATAATCTAACGGCGCCAATAGGGGAAGTTGGTTGAAAATCTAGTGGAGGTGGTAATAACAGTTGAATAACGTCCTTTTATTTTATTATTATCATATCACAATATTTAAAGGTTTAAAAATTTCAACAATTCCACACGTTCATTATCACTTAATTCATAATCATTAAAATTACTATTATTATTATTATTAATTTGTATTAATCCAGCTAGGACACTTTGAAAGCCAGCATTATAATCAATTGTTACTTCATTATACAAAAACTCTTCACGGACATCTTGATAATAATCATTTTGATCTGGTCCACTAATCAATGCACCATATAGAATTTGTGGATTTGGTTTTTTATTTTGGAAATGTTCCCAACCGCACGGTTCCGGTCGATTAGGACATGAACTAAATGCACACATACAAAACAAAAATCATGAACGATATGAAAATGATAAGAAATTGAGCAAGTCTGTCATACAGAGGGCAATAATGGCGACAATAGGGGAGGCTGCGTTGGGAAAAATAGTGGGGATAGTTGTACCAAAACATTAATGGCGACAATAGGGGAGGCTGTTTACACAAATGCAGTGGGGATAGTTGTACTAAAGTAGAAATAATGGCGACAGTAGGGGAGGCTGTGTAGATAAATGTAGTGGGAGTAATCATATCATTAACATAAATCTGTATTAATGGTGACAATAGGGAAATTGTTACAGAGAATGTAGTGGGGATAGTTGTACTGAAGCAGCTAGGTCGTTATTAATGGCGATAGTAGGGGCGGCTATTAATTAAAATAATGGTAATTTAAGGGGAATAATTAGAATAACAACAAACCTGGCAACATGGTGTGGTTGTTTCGGTGGATTGGTACCATAACCTACAACAAAACTACGTCCATTCGAGCCTAGCATATAATCAATTTGTTGTTTGGCAAATTTTATATAATCATTACTGCCAGAAATGTTTAATTTAAGGGCTGCCTACAAAAAAAAATTAAAATATTTTTTTTAATTCTAATAAATCAAATCACCTGTAAACAAACGAATGCAATATTGGCAGCGTGCGACAAAGTACCAGATTTTTCAACAAAAATCAAACCAGCCGGTGTACGAACATGATCATAAATCGAATAATTACAAAATTTCTCAACTGCATCAATATACTGTTGACGTAAAGTCTCCTCTGCTAATAACAACTGAAATTTACAAAAAAATTATAATTTTATTTTTGTTTCGTTGGTAATTTACTTGAATTCCTGCCACTTTTTTATTGTAGAAAAACTCATTTGGACGATCAGTTATACGAAATTGCGTATAGAAATTCTCAGCTAATTCTAAAAATGTTATATTTTTTGTTGCTTTATATAACCAAATTGCCGCCCATGTTAATTCATCACCATAACCGGTGGATCTATAAAATGTTTGAAACAAATGAACAAATCATAGACAAGTGAGGTTAAATTGTTGTCAATCAACAACAATGGTGGCAATAGGGGAGGCTAGAAATCTAGATAGGAATAGGCATTAATGGCGACAATAGGGGAGGCTGTGTGGAGGATTCTAGTGGGGATATTTAATTCGTCGCAAGGGAGAAATAAATAATGGCGCCAGTAGGGGAGGCTATGTCTTGTAAAGTAGTAGGAGTTTTAGAAACAATTGAAAATCAACAAACCAATTTAGAGGGGTCATCAGGAAATAATGGCGCTAGCAGGAGAGGTTGCTAGAAAAATATAGTGGGGATCGTTATATAAAGGGATATGGATTTTAATTAATGGCGACAGTAGGGGAGGCTATTAGAGGATAGAAAGTAGACAAGTATTAATGGCGCCAGTAGGGGAGGTTGTCTGGATGTGTGTAGTGGGGACAATTTGTGCCAATGGAGCCATCAGGGGGAATAAAATAGAAAAAAGGCGCCAATTAGGGTGAATTCAAAATTCCCTACTTACTCATAATAAATTTTAGCACCTGGTATAGCATCGTGATATAAACCACGATAATTTATAGCAAAATCGAATAATTCAATTGAATGTTTCAATANCCTACTTACTCATAATAAATTTTAGCACCTGGTATAGCATCGTGATATAAACCACGATAATTTATAGCAAAATCGAATAATTCAATTGAATGTTTCAATAGTAAATTTGAATAATTTGTTGATAAATTTTGAAAAATCAAACTTGTTGCTGATAATGCAGCTGATACTTCACCAGCCAATTCTGATCCCGGATGATTCTTATCAATTTTATAAGATGGCCGTGACATATTCATATCTTCTGGACGTCCCCAGTATTTATGATCCAAATAAAAATCACCAACTTGTCCATAAAATTCGTACGGTTTAATATGACATTTTAGAAAATAATCAGTTGACCATTTTATTGTATCCAAACCATAATTATATTGATTTGCCATTAAATAACCATATTTAAACGATAATAAACCCCATGATAAGAGTGTTGTTGTAAATGCCATTGTAAAACTGAATTTAACAAAATCACTAGCTAGAATTATCAATTGTTTATCGATTTTTCAATTGTTTTAGGATTTTACCATCGTAGTAGCCACCGGTTAAATCCTCCCCATTTTGGCCACGATCATTCAAAGCCGAATCACTGCGCCATTTTATTCGATTTCGTTCGGCCAAATGTCCCGAACTATTTTTTTTTTTGGTTAATCCCGGATGAGAAAATCAAAATTAACCCCAAAATAATCAAAAATTAACCACTCACCGTTGGGCCTCGTAGAACAACAACGAATATTCCAGTGCCGTTCGGTAATCGGGTGTGAAATTTGTTGAAGAAATTAATTGAATTAAACTTACAATTGTGATGATTTTATAGAAATGATTCATTTGTAGATTGATTAATTAATTTTTAATTAAAATGGTGAAATTGTAGAGCATCTCGTTTGGTGATTAGTTGCAAATACAATTGTTGCTAACAACGAGAATAAAACGGAAATACCAAACGTGCCTTGAATTGAGAATTTACTTTTTTTTTTGTTAATAAATAAGACACGAATGATTGTTGTCGACTTATTTAAAATTCATTTTCTTCGATTCTAAATGATTGAAAAAACACGATTAGAACACAAGTGGAATTTCCCAATTAGAGGAATTCTCCATTAAAATTCACTTAAATTGTCGTTATTTAACTATTTTTAGATAACGCAGTTGGCCATGATTTAGGTGCAGTGTCGTAGATTAGTCCAACGACTACAAACTGTCAAATTGTAGTGGAACCTGAACCAATCTACGATACTACGCATCAAAATCATGGCCAACACTAAGAAAAATACCAGTACAACTCAAATATCTTAAAAACTACATCACATATGGCAGTGGTAGGGGTCCCATTCGATTCTAAATACGATTTTCTACAATTGTTACCCGATAGAATTTCGAAAATCCGGTTGGTACTCCTGGAAATTCCCAAAAATCAAGTTTTTGTATCGAAAAAGTTGTCTTAGAAGAAATCAAATTACTCATTATAGAAACAATGGAATAAAATAAAATATATACAGTTGGATAGAGGGAAATTAGGGCTACAATTGTGATTTGTCCCAATTTTAAAATACAATTCCGTTTTGCGTCAAATCGCGTTTGAAATTGGTTAATTTTGTGAAATTTTACACAGTAGACAAGGTGATAGACGTAGAAAGTGGTGGGGGGAATTATGAACTAATCTAAGATATGTATCAAATGCATGGCCAACTATAAGAGGACCTGTTCTTTTATTCAAATTAGAAACACTCAACTTTTCTAGGCTGACTTGATTTGAAAAAAATTGGAATTTTTAACTTTCACTTTACCATATTTATCATTAAATTAATAAATCAAGTAAATATTTGTAATCGCAAGAAATTCGAAGAATTATTACAACATTTTATTAATCTAATAGTATTATTATTATTATTACCACTATTATTATTAATTTTTGAAAATATTCAAGTATGTATCGTCATTGCTCATTGAAATCTCTAATAATAAGACGCCTATGACCTTAGGCAACTAGATTTACATCGATTGTACAGTTGGCTGTGTTTTGGGTTTCCCAGCGTTATTGTTTTGTTTGATTAAAATCATAAACAACTGATGAAATAAACTACAGGATGTCCAAAAGTATCACAGTTGGCTGTGCTTTGGTTAGATTGATTCATATGTTTTTTAAATTTGATATTTGTAGTTGTCCGAACTAAGTTACGACAATACGTATCAAAGACATAACCAATTATAAGATATGATTATGAGGTTAGAAAATTTAATTACCCACAACTGGTATTTTGTTATACTAACCTCATTTTTTCCATTGAGAAATTAATTAAAATTAATGGCGACTTTAGGGGAGGTTGCATCAACAAGTTATGGCCGGTCGAGGGGAAACTAATTAATCGAGCTATTTCAGGGGAACTATTGGAGGGGATATTTATTTGAATCAACAATAATAACCGTTTATATCGATAAATAATGGCCGCTAGAGGGGAGGTTAATTTCAGTTAACAACCGATATTTAAGGTTATCTGTATGTTTCTACTATCGATTGCCAAGTGTGTATAAANAGTTGATAGATTGTAAAATATTTAGGTTTTTTTTTTTCGAATTTTTATAACAATTAAGAAATCTGATACTGATTTATTTCTTCTATTCGTTTTAATTCCTCAACTGTGTTTTTCTCGTTTTTAATAATTGTAACAATTACAATACCGTATCATTTGTTGCTTTCTTTAAAATTATAACCAATGGCTTTTTAATCATTTTTTCAACAAATTAAAACGTTTCTTTCCAGCAATTATCAATATCCAATTCTTATAGAATAATAATGATAATAATAATTATTATTCTACACAACATACAACACAGGCAAGCTAACATAACAATAAACTAACCTAAAATATGTTTTTAGTACAACTGCCAGTACAGTATATTCTAGATAGGTTTAAAACCTCACAATATACAGCCAGGCCCCTGTCAGTTATATGGGTGGGAGAGTCCGCCGATCA
>JACDRQ010000452.1:0-45501 GCA_013841215.1 Hycleus cichorii
AATTAGCAAGCAGATTGGAAAATTTCTTGAAAATTTGAAGAACGCTCCCCATTTTCTGTGTAATGAGCAAAAATCATTCATAAATTTATAATAATGGCTAAATTATCGGCGAAAATTTAGCAAAATGTGCAAAAACAAAGATCACAATCATCCCCCTAGATTTTCGTCTATAAATTCAAATTCAAGCAAAATTTTCCGAACCGGAAAACCTTCTCTGATGCCCCTTGAAAAGCTCTTTCTAATGCTGTTTTATGCCATTGCAATATTCACGAAAATAAGCAAGTTATCGATTACTAAAGATTGGGATTGTTTGGACACCAAATCGAAAAAAGAGAATTTTACTTTTTGGCAATTTCCGGGAAAACTGGCAAGCCGATTGGGAAATTTCCTTAATATTTGGAAAGCGTTTTCTATTTTATAAGAGTTTATAGATAATAGACAGTTATCAGAATTATTGAAAAATAAAGACTGGTTGTTATGAGGAATATAAAAATTTTGCAAAATATTATGAAGAAGCATTCTTCAAAATTTCCTCTGTAACTCAAAATTCATTTGGAATTTTCTGAAACGAAAAAGTCCTTAGATCCGCCTTGAATCGCTCTTTTTGAATCTGTTTTAATTTTGACGATACTTCCAAAAACAAGCGAGATATCGTTTTTTGAAAATGATCTATCGAATTTAAATAAGAATTAAAAAGGCCTTGCATGGGCCTCCTAATAACAACTGCTATTAGGAGGCCCATGCAAGGCCTTTTGAATTATTCTTTTTTAAATACGAAATCCAGTCCAATCATAATACAGGTGTTATTAAAAAAATACTAGCTTTAGTTAAATTTGTAAAACTGTTATTGAAAATTGAATTTCATAAATCGAATCTACAGAAAACACTGTATCTATAACGCCAAAGATCGACAATTAAAATTTTGAAAAAAAAGAAAACAATTGAATAACTCGAAAACAAATGAATGTAACAAAAGAAATAGAATAGATCTTTCGATTAAATTCAAAAAAATAGTACAAGAATGGCCCATCACTGCTGACGAGAGATTTCCTTAAGGACAACCATCACTATTATTTGCTATTATTAAAGGTCATTTTCAAACCCAAAAATTTCGTGCATTGTTCAACGGATTTTGATGGTCTAAACGGCATTTGAAAGGCCATTTTGTCGTTATTGTCGTAGATTATCAGGTTTTTGGAAATTCGAACCTAGTCCGGAGTTACAAAATAAAAACCGGAAGCATGTTTTAATATCAATCAATCATAAAAAAAGAGGTTTGACAACATTGCAAACACGTAAGGTGGTCGCCCCAGATATCAGATAAAGCGGTCTGTAATTATGATGAGGCCCCCTATCGAGTAGTAGTGAAATTGAAAAATAAGCGATATTGGCGAAATTATGAACGAAAATATAAAAAAACATGCTCCGGTTTTTCGTTTGTAACTCTGGACTGCGTGCGAATTTCCAAAAACCTGATAATCCACGACAACGACGACAAAATGCCCTTTCAAATGCCGTTTAGAGCATTAAAATATATTGAAAAATGCACGAATTTTTTGGGTTGGAAAATGACCTTTAAAATAGCAGCCTGTACGAAAATTTGAGTAAATTTATTGATTTATTAAGTGATTAATAAAAATAAATCGGACTAAATTGGTAATGTACTGCCAACGGATCTGGTGAATATCCTCGAGAAGAACGATAGACCACTACTACCACCCGGTATATTCGTTATAATTGTCCATAATAAACTGATAATTTGTCCAACAGCAAACAGGACAGTGAACGGTGTACTTTGCAGGTGTAACGCGCAATACAATGTTGCAAACAATGTACTACCATAGATTAACGTCAACAAGATACGTTCTTTCGAAAACATATGTTTTAGATAAGCCAACGGACCCCATAAGAAGAAGAAACTGGAAATTATAACGATTGGATTATTTTCGAACATTTTATAATTCCATCGATTCAATTAACCTTAAGACGAAGAATAGACTGCCTAGTGTGAACAATAAAGCGAATTTTCTCGCTTTAAACAACAATACTGGTATGTAAATCAACGATATTGAGAAGCATAAAACACCCATGAATATACACAAGACGAATAGGGTGATACGTTGGAATCGTGTCTTGAATTAAAGTACAATTAATTGATAATAATTACGATTTTTGCTCGAATTTACCAAACTGGGGCAGCAGTCTTTTTTCGTTTCTTGGAACCAAGTATTCTCATCGTCTGTCTGTTGTTGGTTGGAACGATTCAACCAATTCGGTGTCTGTATCGTTGGTATTTGTAATTTGAACGATGACGACAGCGATTTCTTTTGGTCGCTTTGTAACAGCAGATATTCGTCTAAATCTTTCTTTAAATCTACCATTCTTCTATAAAATTGTTTAATTAATTTTGAATTATAATAAAGGGATAATTACAATAATTTAGAGAAATTAAGTCAATGTTGACGTTTAAATTTGAGGTTACATTGCTTGTACGCCATCTAGTTGGATTTTATTAAAGTAATGTATAATGTATAGTCTATCAGAAATTGTGGTGTATTTAGAATTGTTAAAACTATAAAATTGTTGAAATTTACAAGAAAATCATTAAATTTAATTAATTATGCTAATTTCGCTCACTTAATGGAAGATTGGCGGAATAACTTTGACTAATTTAATCCCTTACGTAACTGTATCTATATTCTAGTATCAAGTGACCATAACAAAAGTATTGTTTTCAATTACGTGCGTCTAAATCATTGGTCGTTTTAAAATTTGGCGCCTTTATAAACAAGTGTTTTGTTTACAAACTTTTTACTAGGTAGGTTGTTTTCAAATTTTTCGCTTAGAACCAATAGGATTTTTTCAAAATAAAATCCGATATTCAATGACTCATTCAAGGAGAGTAACTTGGAATTTAGAGGTTAGAAATTACTTAATCAAAACTCAAAATCCAATGTATTCTAGATATTATTTTTGAGTTGTGTAAACTTGCCTGTGAAATAACCAATTGGAAGTTGACATTTAGGCGGTAAAATTCAAATCACTCCTCCTAGTTTAAAATTAGAGTGTGAATCACAGAAAAATCGCTAAATAAAACATTCTCCACCTTAAAATAGAATAAACAATAAAAATAAAATAACATATTTTAATCTAAAATCACTAAAATTTTGAAAAATTGTACAGAACAAACGTACAAATTTGGAAGTTTAAGATTGAAAATTTGAATAAACAAACAGGGAATTTGATTTTACAGGTTAAACGACTTGTTTCTAAATGGCGCGTAATTTAAAATATTCAAACTGGCAAATAAACCTATGGCTTAAAATTTTGATTTTGATTTCTTTATTTCAGTCTGGCACTTTTCGAGTATTTTGAACTTGTCAATTATTTTGTAAAAAAAAGAATAAGCCGATATATTTTGATGTGAAATCGCTAATATTGGAAAAATTACACGAATAATTGGAATTTAGAGGTTAGAAATTCAGTAAACAACGGCCTGCCAATATGAACGTACAAGTTTACCAGCTCGTTTTTAGAGGGCGCGCAATTCAATTGCGCCTACAACTTTCTAAAAATTCAAACAATTTAAATATTGTGTGGATAAATAGTCCAAACCACTATTTCCATCAAGTTATTGAAAATTCTCCTTTTACAAATATTCTCTTATCTATTTTGTTTATTTTGTTGAATTTGAAGATGAAAAACAATTTTTTTTAATAAATAAATTTCCAACACGTGCCACATTATCAATCAAAACATTTATACACACGATGTGTACATGATGTGTAAGCCAACTTATCGCTAAAACATTGGAAATAACAGCAAAATCAAACTTTTCTTTGATAGAACGACTTATTCTAATCTAAAATCCCCAAAATATTGGATAAATAGTACAAAAATATAACCTCAATCTAATTTAAAATTTAAGGTTAGAAATTGTAATAAATGNACCACTTGAATTCCTGTAATAGATGTAGACAACATACTTAATGTGTCCCCCTCCCTAACACCCACTGTATTATTATAACAATAAACATTGTTATCAAACGGCGCGCAATTCAAAATTTCCGGCTTGCGAAAAAGAACCTTATTAATTGAAAAGCCCTCGAATTGGGTGGAGACCAAATGAAATAAAGTTGCATATGTTGAGAATTTGATTGGTTCTTGGTTTTTCCCGATCATCCGGGAAACTACGGGTCTATCGGAAATTTCTTAGATATTTGGAAAACGCTTTCAATTTATTAGGCTAGTTTGAACCGTTGGAAAATAATGATTTTAGCCAAGTTATAGGGGAAAACATAGAGAAATATAAGAGAAAGATGCCCTAACATTTTCCTCTGTAATTCACAGTTTTCTCACAATTCCCCAAAACAAATACCTCCATATTAGAGACCAAGAAATGCTCTTTTCAATCAGATATTACGCGTTATTCCAAATGTTCAATTGAAAGAGAAACCGTCAATCAAATATTCCTTTTTTTGATGAGTTGTAGCCCGCCCACTTAATCAAATTTGACGTTCAGAGGTTAGAAATTTAAACCGACAACGGAATGGCAATTTGATTTTACAAGTCAACCAGTTGTTTCTAAATAGCGCGCAATTTAAAATTTGTTATACATTCTAATTGTTAATTTAAACATTGTATCGAAGAATAGTTCAAACCACCATTTCAAGCAACTTATTAGAAATTTCTCTATTGTAAATGTTCTTTTACCTGTTTTTTCCATTATTGTATTTAACCATGCGAAACGATTTTCATTAAAAAAAAGATTAAATAAATAAACAAATTTCTAACACGTGACACTATTATCAATCAAAAAATGCACACATATGGTGTGTACATACATACATAAATACAAAATTTATTATGAAATATCAATTGAAATAAATTAGCCTTTTTAATATTCCATACTAGCAATTACAGATGATATTGACAATTCAAGGCAAATTAATAACAATCATAATGACATGGAAAAAATACAATAAATCAAAGAAACAACAAACGAATAAACTACAAAGATATTAAAACATTTTGCAACAATACTTAAACGTTTATTAAATATTCTAAATTATCGTACATATCCTTTGACACCAGTAGCAACAGCAATTTATTTCCGGTACTGTAAAAACAATAATAGACAAATAAAAATAAAACCGAAAAACTACCGCGAATAGAGGAAGTCGTCTCGTCTCGATTCTGATCTGCATTTTAACCAACCGACCATATTTACCTCGCAATTGGTCGTGCTTTAGTTGCATAGTGTCGTAGATTGATTCATACAGGATTTCATCTCGGAGTTGGCTGTGGTTTCACAGTTGCAGTCGTATTCTATAACTGTTGGTCGATTCGTTACTATGACAACGCTAGAGATCAACAATAACCTGCTTTGTTCTTGTGAGGAGTGAAATAAAAGCTTGTTGTTAGAGAATACGATTGTTAGTAAATTATGAATCAATCCACGACATCACAAAATACAGCCAACATCCTGTATTTTACTAAATTTGACATTTATAATCTATCTGTGAAGTGTCTGAAGAATGCTACGACACTGCGTTCCAAATACATGGCCAATTGAGAGGTAAAATTTAGTAGTCTTGAATAATTTTCGAGCTTTATGAAATAAATATCGTGAAGATCAAGATCGAGACAATTTGCAAATACAAGAAAAGCGGCTTTTTGGGCAAAGGATTTCTCCTTTAATTTTCACTCAAAATTCAAGTGTTGGGGCTTGTTGGAAAGAGATTTTCAAGCTGCATTAAAATTAAGAGAAATTGCAAAACTTTGAAGAAAACTCATTTACACAATTCCTGAAATATCCACGTTTTAACAATTTAGGTAAAATCTTGGGAAAATTAGCCATTTTCACCCAATGAAAATTATTGTTTTGAAACCGTTTGTGGGCGATTCTATGGACTTTAAAGTTGTGCCAATGGTGTGTGAAAAACTGGCTCATTTTCATGGGAGACTTTCGAATAAAACTGGCGTTTTTGCTTACAAAATAACGCATAGCTGGCGCTCCTAACACATTGTTGATAAGTATGTGCTCTACTTTATCAGCTCTTAATGCTTATAAGTCGAAGTTTCTATAAAATTTGTTAGAACGATACAATTTATTGTTATGCAGCTTGAAATTGTCGTTCCAACAACACCTAGTACTTGAATGTTGAGTTAAAAATAAAGAAGAAATCGTTTATAAAAAAATTGCATATTTTTTAAAGAACTCATTGAATCTTTGATAAAGGATTTCTCCGCCATTTTTTAGTCGAAATTCAAGTGCTAGGGCTTATTGGAAAGAGAATTTCAAGCTGCATTACCAGAATTTTATAGTTTTGGAAAATTTCGTGGAAATTTTGAATTCTAGACGATAATCTAGGGGTACGTTTTTTATTCTAATTTTCTTCCATAATTCAGTTTATACTAAGCCATTAACAATGGATATGGGGTTGAATTGATACCAAATTGAAGAAACTTTTTAGATATGCCGGAAATTTTTCGATCAATTTGGTAGTTTGCCAGAAAATTAGGAAAGTGGGAAAATGGGAAAAAAGTTATCCAGAGAAATGAAGAATTTTTGAAGGTTTACACATTAGAGAATGTTAAAATGTTGAAATATCTAACAATTCGCCTATTTTCCTGTTAAAACTGTGTCAAAAACAAAATTTCTTCTTCATCACGTGGCTCATAGATGGTGCTACTATCACAATGTTGATAAGTATGTGTTCTACTTTATCAGCTTTTAATGCTTATAAATTTTCATCTATAACTCGAAGTTTCTATAAAATTTGTTAGAACGATACAATCTATTGTTACGCAGCTTGAAATTGTCGTTCCAACAACACCTAGTATTTGAATTTTGAGTTAAAAATAAAGAAGAAATCGTTTATAAAAGAATTCCATATTTTTTAAAGAACTCATTGAATCTTTGATAACGGATTTCTCCGCCATTTTTCAGTCGAAATTCAAGTACTAGGGCTTATTGGAAAGAGAATTTCAAGCTGTATTACCAGAATTTTACAGTTTTGGAAATTTTTTTGGAAATTTTGAATTCTAGACGATAATCTAGGGGTACGTTTTTTATTCTAATTTTCTTCCATAATTCAGTTTATACTAAGCCATTAACAATGGATATGGGGTTGAATTGATACCAAATTGAAGAAACTTTTTAGATATGCCAGAAATTTTCCGATCAATTTGGTAGTTTTCCAGAAAATTAGGAAAATGGGAAAATGGGAAAAAAGTTATACAGAGAAATGAAGAATCTTTGAAGGTTTACACATTAGACAATGTTAAAATGTTGAAATATCTAACAATTTGCCTATTTTCCTGTTAAAACTGTCTCAAAAACAACCACGTGGCTCATAGATGGTGCTATTATCACAATGTTGATAAGTATGTGCTCTACTTTATTACCGCTTGGGTAAAACTGAATCATAGGGGAATTTTTTGGAAAAACACCCTTAAATTGTCATCTATAACTCAAAATTTTTGCAAACTGCAAAATTTCTGTTATACAGCTTGATTTACTCTTTCTAACAAGCGCAAATACTTGACTTTTAAGTGAAAAATAAAGGAGAAATCGCTTATCAAAGAGTTCTAGTCCGGCCCTTCAAACCATCAAGATCGAGATAATTCAGAACATTACCACGTTCATTTGGTGGTTCGATATTGGCTAATCTATTTGGACAATTTTGGCATTTTTCGGGTGATTTCTTATCAGTTTTCTCGCGCTCAATTTGTTGTCCAATTGTAGCTAATCTGTTTGGACAATTTTGGCATTTTTCCGGCGTTCTCTTATCAATTTTCTCACGTTCGATTGTCGGTAAATCAACAAATTCGTATTGTAGATTCGTTATTTGTTTGAATTTCCGTAAATTCTCCAAACGTCGTCGTTCGATCAATGAAGCATTCGATTCTTCGATCAAATCAATCGTCGATATTTGTTTATTATCAGCATCTGTGTCTGGTTTTTGTTTAACTGTTAAATTTCGATTGGATTCGATTTGTGGTAGTTTTATTTCGATTAAAGAGATTTCTCTTAATAACGGATATGGTTCGCCGGAAATTTCTAAAATTCCATCCGTTTCTTCATGATTTATCGATTTTGAACTGAATTTTCGCAAATTCGTTAGGTACAAACGCGATTCATTCGATTCTAATCGTCGCAATTTCGATTCTAAATACAAAATTTGCTTATTATCGCCTTGTAGGTCGGTTTCGATATCTCCAACGGGTTTACTATCAGTTTTGTTGTTTTCTAGTTTGGAGGTCTTGTAATTTTGGGATTTTTTCAATGGCAACGTCCGTGAATCACTACAATTTATTGAAATAGAATAGAGGCCGGGGAAAGTGACACGTACACAAAACAAAATCACCGTTTAGACGCCTCCAAATAGTCCACGGATGGCCGATTCATCGATTTGGTATTGGAATTTTCCCAAATTTGGTCCGGGTTATTTCCAAAATTGCGCCTAAATTGGAGAGAAAACCCAAATTTTGTTAACGATAGACTATAGTTTGGAATTTTACCCAAATCTACTCGACTCTTTAGCCGGTATCGAAACGAGATTTTCGTTTTGCAATCGCCGTTTAGCACCGATCGATGAGTCGGAATTTGCGATAATTTTTAAAATTCTCCTCCGCAATTCCTCCGAAATATCCTCATTTGATGCTTCATAGAACCGGCTAAAATTCAATTGATTTAAATTAAAACAAAACACGGAATTTCGGTACCATTTAGCGCAGTTTTTCGTGTCGTCTCCGTGCTTGATCACGGCCCAAACGCGTGTAAACTTCACTCGATTCGCCCGTTTAACAACAAGAATTCCTTTCGTAATTGTTGCATTCTGCCGTCTTGTCATTCTAATTTTCGGTTGTAAACAGACTCCAAAAATTTTGACACTTCTATTGATTTATTGCCGTTCGTGTTGAAATTCCAACCATTCTAGAGGGTGTTATTTGTCGGTTTTTGTCTATTCAAATGCGAATTTGTTGTCAATTTATTTCGCCAAAATTCCTTCGCCTTTCCATCGAAACTTTTCGACAATATTGTAAATAAATGTTTGTCAAATTGCCAAATTGACATGCAATTACGTTTATAATTTGAGTCGAAATAGATTTGTTACGCCTTTTAAGTTATATAAATATTGAAATTATTATATTGTACCGTTTCTTTCAATTGTTCCTTATTTTTGGTTGGAATTTTTACAAGCTATCCTTCCATTTTGTTCCATATGTTATTAATAATAGCGTATAAACAGTATTTTATTACGCAGTTGGCTATGTTTTACTTACGTAGTGTCGTAGATTGGTTCATATTCAATTAAATTTGACATTCGTTAATGCAGTCTAGAAGTATCCAGAGGGAGCTACGTTTTTACCTCCTAATCAAAGCTCACTGTGATTAAATTAAATTCAGTTTAATTCATTAATTTACCTCCGAGTTGGCTGTGCCTTTGAAACGTATTGTCGTAGCTTCATTTATACTGTTATTTGACAATATAATGCATTTTTCAAATAGTCGAACAAAGCTACGACATTATATTAGAAAAAAACTGTACAGTCTTTATACGGTTATTTAAAATAAACGTATTCTGGAACCAAACAATTTTCCAATAAACTAACTGGAGTAAAATTAAAGGTTCTTATTGGATTTGTTTCAATTTATGGGAAAAATGCTAATCTTATATTTATGTTGTGGCTCTAATTGCCAGTTTTGTATATGAACATATAAATTAATTTTACAATGATGTAATTGGTGGTATTCTGGATAGTCATCATTCTGAGGTAAAATTAAAGATTGCTTCATTAAAAAAAACACAAGTCATTTTCCAATCTTGTATAATTGGTGGTATTCTAGACAGTCATCAAATTAATAGAATTCTTATGTAGATAATTGAAAAAATTGTACGATTCTGGTTTTGTGGTATTCTGGAAACAATAAATTATAGTAGTTAAGATAATGAAATAATTACCAAAAATTAAACCTGTCCAAATTGGACACTAGTCAAGGAATCAAATAATGTTCAACATAGACAAGTATACAATGTGACTTCTTTTGGTCAATTGAAAAGTGTCCAATTTAGACAAGTTTTATACTACAAGTATCTTTTTTTAGTGTATACTTTCAAAATTGTCGACAGTACCTTCCATTTGTAAAAATTCTAGGTCGATAATTTTGTAATTTCATAACGAAAAAACAGTTACAATAAAACTTGTGTAAATTGGACATTTTTCAGTTGATCTAATAGAATCGCATTACATATACAGGGTGAACCGAGAAGATGGGACATTCAAATTATACGACATTCCATTTGATTGGAGTTTCTGAAATTTGACATACAGCTGTTTTTCTGTCTGAATTTTCTTATGAATTATGGCCTAACATTGGTAATTTTTCAGCAATTTGGACTTTCCTGAAATTGTAAAGTTTGCAGTATTTGTTTGAAAAATTCATATCTTTAGAACTGTTGCTACTAGACGATCAAAATTTGAAAATCAAATAGTCCAAACCATTTATCGTAAACCAAATTTAATAGAGTTTAACTATCTTTCAGCGTCTAGCTGAAATTAATTTTTATTTCAGGCAACTTTCTTATTTTAAATGGAACCTCAACTTATTTCTGATAAATTTTCAGTTATTTAAAAGGCTCAATTTCGATTAATTTTTGTCCCTGTAAGAAAACATTAAAACATAGAAGGCTTAACAAAACAATTTTCAATTCAATTGTTACAACTAACTTGATTATTTGTAATTATTTTGATTAACAGAAACTGATAAATCAAAATAAAGTCGATTTTTTTTCGTGTTAAATTTGCTGGAATTGCTGAAAAATTTTGAAAAATATTCAATTGTAAGTAGATATAATCCTGCAAAGCCTTCTAGTTATTGATACGCGAATTATAAAGGCATAGGCAACTAGATTTTTGGCACTTTCAGCGAAAATTAGTGAAAATTGAAAATTTTAAATAACTGAAAAATTATCTACGCAAATATAGAAAAATAGGTGTTCTATTTAAAATAAGTGTTTAAGAATTGTCCGAAATTAGTTATAAATTTCAGTTGAACGTTGAAATATAATTAAATACCAGTAAATTTTACTGAAAATACATAATTTTGACTAGTAGAATTCCAAATTTTGATTATCTAGTAGCAATAGTTTCAAAGACATGATTTAAAACAATCAAATTACAGAATTTAAAATCTCATGAAAGCTCAAAATTCATGAAAAACTATCAGACTGGACTATAGATTGTGTTATCAGTGATCAAACCCCCGTTTAATTTCATTATAGGGTCTAAAAGTGCAATAAAAAATATAGAATTATATTTAAAATAGATAGAAGAATACAACCCCTTATATCGGGGGTTGAGCAACGAAAATATTTTTTCAGAAATAGTCCAAGTTGAGAAACTAAATTTCGGAATTTCCATCAATTAGATCTTATGTCTAATGTCCTGTCTTCTTGACTCACCCTGTATATTTGATACAATCCTATTAGATCAATTTAGACAAGTTTTACTGTAACTACCCCAAAACTGCCAACAATTCCTTCCATTCAGTAAAATTCAAGATCGACAATTTCACCCCAATTAGTTGGTCTTTGAATAATTAATTCCAATTTTGTTAGAAATCCCCAATTAGACGCGCCACTTTGTATATCCGTAAACACCCCCCTAATAGTGTTAAATATTTAAATTCTAATTCCACTAACTATAGCCGGATTGTATACTACCACCCCCGGTATATCCGGTGACGTTTCGACTTATTAATTTATAGCGGGATACAGGGCGAGTTATAGCAACCCCTATTTGTTGGTTCATTACAACACCTGTCCTACAATTCCAAGACCAATTACAATATTCGAAATATAGGCAATTAATGGATTTAAAATTGTACAAATTGTACGTATATTGAGAATTTAATAAATCGTGTAGACAAGTTGTAGAGCGCAACCCGAAAAACGATATAAAATACCCGGCGAGGTCGCCATTTCTCCCCAGTCAGACTGTTGACATCGTCGAGTGAAGAAGTAGTGCGCTGCTATAAAATCGTGTCTTAGTGCCAGTCGGATCGAACATTTACAACAATTGATTTAACAATTTCGATTAACAAATTTTCCAACTAGAAAATTCGTGAGAATCGTGCGAACATCCAACAACAATCCACCCCTATCGCCGTTACAAACACGAATCGACGGGGGGTACAAATCGGGGGGAAACGACCACAAAGCTGGTGTCTTTGTGTTAATTGATAACATATGTGATTAAATATCGTTATTGTTTTATTTTATAATAGATTGGAGTTGTGTTGCTTTAATTGGCGTGCTGTTGGTTTCAATGTGCGGAGAATTATTCGATTTTTCCTGCTAGTAGTGGAATAATCAGGTGAGTATTACACAATTAGAGACAGGTTTAAGGTCAGTGGATCACAACAATCGTTATTGACACAGCCTCTTTTCAATCAATCGAATCTTGAACGAATCCACCATCGATCCGATCGATTTAACCGAATTGTGGGGCTTAATGTTTGAACTTTCAAACTGTTTACCACACGATTTCAAATAAATCACATTATCATCAATCTCCTTATTTATTTATTATAATTAATGGTATTATTTTAAACAAATTGAAGTCTTCAAAACAAATCCAAATACGTGATCTATTTGGTAATCGAATTAATTAGATTAATTAATTACTCCAACTTCAATCCGTTAGTTTGCATTAAAACGACCTTCTGTACCGATTGGCGCGCCAATACTACCAACAACAATCGATTTTAATTAATTAATCAATCCGATAATTAATTTGATTAATTAATTTAGTATGAACGTCACGGAGAAGTGCCAAATTTCTCGTGAAAGTAGCACTTTCTGTACTAGTAGGTGGTAAAATTAGTCCAACTTTATTTCTTTATTAAAAACAAAACTAGCAAAAAATACGCGTAGAAACATGAATTTTTCATTGTTTCATTTTTGTCGATTTATTAACAATAGAATTGGAAAATTCTAAAACAGGTGTTATTGTTGTTTTTTTGTGCTCTCTATTGTTTGAAAATCGTGTGCAATTTCAATGGAAATAGAATAAAATTGTAATTTTCGAAATTCAGACGATAATTAGACGTTGATGATGATGATGATGGGAGTTTTGTTGTTGTTAATTCGGTGAAGAATGCGGAAAAGTACGCCTTTTCACATGTCTAATTCGTGAACAATTGAGGCACAATTGCGGCCTGTTTTTCGGGTTGTTACTCTCTAAAAAGAATATACAGGGTGTCCACAGTTGGCTAAATCTGCCATTGTTCATTTGATAAAGTACCAATCTGCGACATGTCGCGACCAAGACCAAGCCAATTGTGAGGTAAAATGCTATTGGACACCCTAGAAGTGGAAAATTTGCAAAAATTTCGGTATTCTCTCAAAAAAGGCGGTATTTCACTTCAAAGTTAACCTCAAATTTAACAAAGCACGAGCCAATCTACGAGTTACGAAATCAAGGCACAGACAACTATGTAGTGAAATTCTATAGGACACCCTGTAAGTGTTCTTCAGGTTGATATTCTCACCAAAAAGTAGAAATCCTACAGGATGTCGACGGTATTCCACCTCAGAGTTGACTGTTACGAATTTAACAAAGTACGAACTAATCTACGACATTGCCAAATCAAGCCACAGCCAATTCTGAGATGAAAGTGAACGATTCTGAAAATAAATGCGATAGATAAAGAAACAGTTTTTCGACTTGTCATAAAGAAAAACTGAAATTATATCGGATGTCTAGCGGTTGGACTTGGCAAATGTCAAATTTACGAATTAATCTCCGACATTACGAAATCAATACACATCTGGGGTAAAATTCTATTGGTATTTTCACAAAAAACCGGAAATTATACCGGGTCTTTATAGTATTTCATCTCAAACTTGACTATCACAAATTTAATAAAGTATGAACCAATCTAAGACATTATGAAATCAAGACACAGCCAGTTCTCAGATGAAAATAAATGGTTCTGAAAAAATTGTGAAAAAAATTCTGATAGTGAATGTCAAATTTAATAAAGTATGAACCAAACTACGACACCACGACACAACCAACTCTGAGGTGGAATTCTGTTGGACATCCTGTAAATCAAAGATTTAGAAAATGTTGTTGGGGTTATTCTCTTAAAAAAAGTAGAAATTGTACAGGGTGTTCACAAGTTAACGGTTACAAATTTAACAAAGTATGAACCAATTTACGACATTACCAAATCAATACAGCCAATTCCGGGATGAAAGTGAATAATTCTGAAAATATGTAAATAGACAAGAAAACAGTTTTTCGAGTTGTCATCATCTAACGAGAAACTACTACTAAAGTACGAATTAATCTACGACATTACGGAACCAAGAAACAGCTGTTGGACACCCTCGAAGAAAAGAATACCTTTGAAGTTAAATATAGTTGGACGAGAAAGCTAAAAGAAAACTGTTGACAACTACATCAACAAATGTCAAATTTAAAAGAATATGAACCAATCTACGACATTACGAACACAAGACACGCCCATCTACAAGATTGAATGCTGTTGGTTACTATTATACAGGGCGTTTTTCTGTATTAAACACGGTATTTCACTTCAGAGTTGGCTGTGACTTAACTAATGTCCAATTTACTAACGTACGAATAAAGCTACGACATTATGAAATCAACATACAGCTAAATATTGAAAAAAAAACAAATTATACAGGATAAACAGTTATATTTTGCTCCAAGAGTTGGCTGTGACTGTCATTATACGAACAAATGTCAAATTTAGTAAAGTACGAACCAATCTACGACTCCATTCGCTAAAGGCACAGCCAAATTTGAAATTAAATACTTTTAGACACTGTAATTGAACAGAAGAAATTATTCTTTCAAAAATTATTGAAATTTTATAAATATTTCCCCTCAGAGTTGGCTATGCCTGTCATTGTTTAAATACAGATATCTAATTTTCAAAATTTAGTTAAGTATGAACAAAGCTACGACTCTCTAAATCAAGACATAGCCAACTCTGATTGTGAGTTGAAATACTCTGGAACGTCCAGTAGGTGAACGATTCAGAGGAGAATTGTGTGAGAGACAAAATGACCAATTTAGTGGAATACGAACCAATCTACGACATTATAAAAACAACACAGCCCCCTACGAGATTAAATACAATTGGATACGATTCTTATACACGGTATTCCACCTTAAAGTTGACTGTATGTGTCGTTTTTTAAACATTTGACATAAATGTCGAATTCAGTGAAGTATGAACAAAGCTACGACTCTATGAAGTCAGGACACAGCCAATTTTGAGTTGAAATACCATGGGACGCCCTGTAGGTGAAAGATTCAGAGGAGAATTGTGAGAGAAAAGAAAACCGGCAGGAATTTCGAACATAAAATTGCGCAACTAACACGAAATCGCTGAAGAAAAAGCTACGTACTTGTTGTAATGTTTAGAAAAAAATTAATTACAATTACGAATTAGAATTAAGGCTTGGTTCACACTTGTTGTTTCTTGTTATTCTTGTTGTTGTTGTTATTCTAACGGCCTTGTCGTCGCAATCATTAATTACTAATTGTAATTGTATCTGTAAGGAAGTTTACCTTAATCGATGAACTCTCGTGGGAATGATGATGATGATGATGATGATGATGGCATGTATGGATTACTTCTAGAACGATTCTATTTCACACATCAGACAATTTATTAGATTGGGTGGAAATAAATGCGGGGG
Organism: Hycleus cichorii; assembly: GCA_013841215.1. Lineage (NCBI taxonomy): Eukaryota > Metazoa > Arthropoda > Insecta > Coleoptera > Meloidae > Hycleus > Hycleus cichorii. The sequence continues at coordinate 15,750 of JACDRQ010000452.1, forward strand.
TAAATAAACTCTATAATTCGATATTTCGATGATTAATTCAAATTAAAATCAAATCGAATGATAGAAAAATCATTGAGACTTAAGGTCAACTCTCACATTTTTGTCCGTCACGTTTACGTGGAATTCAATTAGTAATAAGTCGTAAAATTGGCGAATTTTTCAATCATTTGGGGGTCTTATACATGACCGGCAACTCTAAATGGAAACACAATATTTGTTATTTCCGGATAACAGGATGTATTTTTGTCTAATCAATTTACAAAAATGGAGATTTTTCAATTGTTGCGGGCTCTTATACGTGGCTGGCAATTGTAATTGGAAACATACGAGAATTTTAGTAAAATTAAATTATAAAATGTTAAGAATTATTTGTTACTTTACTGGCTCTATTCTTGGTAATTTTCCCATAAAAAACGGACGTTATTGTAATTTTTACCGTTTCTTACAAGACAGCTTTTATAAAAGTAGATTATGACCTTGCCATAGTTATCTACGTACTGTATTCCAGTCTACTAAAGGCAGTTTTACATTATCTTGAGTCAACCGATGTGCAATTTAAAGAAGAAACAAAGTGAAATAAAATCGATTCTTTTAGTGTTTCTGGCATATATTGCCGTATCTGTAGAGTCTTGAAGGTTGCCGTACACCCGCTTGGAGTGATTCCAATTCAAATTGCCACATCTGTATAATCTTAAAAGTTGCTCTCTTTAAATTAACGAATCTGGTTTATGTTGCACGGTAATTTGTCGGCAGATTTAGAAATTTAAATAAAAAGGGGATATAAAATTCAAACTTGACGGTGTTTCTAATACAAATTGCCACACCTGTATAGTTTCTTTAAACTTTGAAACACAATTGAAGAATTTTTATAAACTATAAGATTGAAAAGTGGCGAATTTTATGACTTTAATTCGAAACCTGGTTGCTTAAAATTGTTGTCAATCGGCAGAAGTGGTAAGAGCTCAAACTGCCACATCTGTATAATTTTACATCTGCAATTAAGGAGATTGTTACGTTGTGTAGTAGAGTTAGAAAGTGCAAACTGAATAACTTAAATATAAAATAAGAAGTAAAATTGAAATTTTATAGTGTTTTTAGTACAAATTGCCATACCTGTGGAATTTCAAGAATAATTTTACTTTTTCTTGAATGATTTATTTTATACAGTGGTGACAGTTACAAATTATATAATTTAAGAATAAAACAAAGTGGAATTGAAATTTTTTAGTGTTTCAAATATAAATTGCCACATCTGTATATATCTAAAGGTGGCTTTACATCTTCAATTAAAAAACCTTAAACGTTAATTAGATTTAGAAATTACAAATTGAACAATTTAAATTTAAAACGAAAAGTAAAATTGAAATTTGTTAGTGTTTCTAATACAAATCGCCAAATCTGTATATTTAGAGGTTGTTTTACATTTTGAATCAAAAAATCTATTGTGCAGTCTTGCCAACTTATCAGAGATTACAATTAGGACAACTCTAACATACAAAATTGAATCCCCCAGTGTTTCTAATACGAATTGCCGCACCTGTATAGTTTCTCTAAGTTTTAAAACAATCAATAGAGCAAAGGAATTTATTTAATTGGAAATTGGGCTTTCATTAGACTCTAAATGTTAGACTCTAAGTGTTAGAAACTCTTTGAAAATCCATTAATGAACGTCAATAATCTTACTTAAAGGGTGTAATTAAGTTGAATTATTTCTATTGTTGATAAACTAACAAACCAACTAATTAACTAACAATACAAACTGACTAATTGTTTTTAATTTGTTTATAATTTCGTCTAAATAGTAGTTCGTTGTTAAAATTTGTTTTTAATTATTGTTGATAAATAAATGGTGATAGTTGAACATAAAAATAGTTACGCTTGCTTGATTAATTAAAATTAACAATAATTCGACAATTATTTCATTGAAATTCTTAGGAAAATTCACAGAAGCAACAACAAATTCGCTCATAACGAGTGTTCGATTGTTCTTCTGTCCATCTAAATATACAGGGTGTACACGATATTTGACAGATTGGCGTTGCTTTTTTAGTGTCGTAGTTGTATTCGTCCATTTGAAAAGTATGGTGCAGTATGAATAAAGCTACGACACTACGATTAAACGCACAAAAGCATAAAACAGTCATAAAACAGCATTGTCATGGTAACGAAACATTAAAAAGTTAGAGAATACCAACGAATTTTCCACCTAATAGTTGGCTGTGTTTTATTAAATACCTACTAGATTTGACAGTATTTTTCAATGGAAAACAAGTAGATGGATCAAGTTACGACAACAATTATGGTTAATATCGAGGTGAAATGGCCGCATTGTCCTTGCTATCAGTTGTTATTGATTACAATGATATCCCTTTCCCTTGTGTTTGGTGTTTACGTTTAAGTTTATTCAAATAAAAACCACTAAACTCTATCGGTTTATGTTGGTTGTAATATGAAAACCTGTCAGTATTTTTATTTGGCATTTGCAATTTTTCTTGTAAATCTATACATGTGTACATTGGTTATTTGTAATTCTATTTAGGGCACTCTATTCGATTAGAAGACCCTATATAAACATCGTATGAATCGTTGTATTATTCATGTCCGACTGTATTCTGTATTCATTACATACGAGGCGTTTTAAATATAAAATAAATAAATAGACTTTTTAGCGATATTTATCGTTGAAATTACAGATGTTTTATTATAATAAGTAAATGTATATGTCTGTGGAAAATGAGGCGTATTCTATGAGCTTTTTTTATAGAAAATCAATGAAAGCTTCGACTTGTTTTGTGGTTTCTCGAATATTCCCCAGGGTCGTCAGTGGGTGAGGGCGGCACTCACAGGGGTGGCGATTATTTTCAGTGAAGTTTGAACAAACTTTTTGTTCGAAATGGGTCAATTTAATGGCTTTTTGAGATAGTCTCGCAAAATAGTGAAAGCGTTGTTTTTGGTTGCCAATATTGTGTTAAAGGGGTGAAATTGTGCCTTGAAGTTAGCCCCCAAAACACATTTTAGTTGTATCTCGAAGATATCGAATTTATTCAAAATCTAGCTGGTCTAGAGATATAGCTAAAAATGTGCTTTGTGGGTAACTTTAAGAGGCAATTTCACCCCCATTAAGTGAATTTGGACAGCCGAAAAAAGCATCCACTATTTTTTGGAGCTGTACCCATAGACGAGCTTTTATTAAAATCGGAGAGGGGCAGTTAGGGCCTTTTCCTTGTCGGTTTACTATTGCATTGTCAAAATTTTTGAGATAAACTTTTCAATTTTCTAATCAAACTTTATTCCGTTTATTCATCAAAAATGCGCCTTTGGGGCAAATTTGCTGCATTGACACAACAAAAAACAAATTTTCTGGTTCAATTTCACAGTTAAATTCCAGTTTTTTCCTAAATCTTCAAATTTTTGAAGCAAAGATCTTTACAGTGAAGTTTCCCACTCAAATCTTGAAATTGTACAGAAATTTTGGCATCAAAATCAAATAAGGTAATAAAAACTTCGGTATAAGGCAAAAGTGCTATCTTTTTTTCAAATTTCGAGTGCTAGATTTTTTTTATTTTTAGAATCTTGAAATTTTGGAATTACAATTTCTCGAAATTGTGCCAAAGTGCATTTTTAAGTTTTGATTATAGCCAAAAAAATCGTTAAAATCTTCAATTTGTTTACTAGAAGTACTAATTATTTTCAAAAATTGCATTAGAAATAAATAAAGTAGTGAAAACTTTTCGGTGTAAGGTAAAGGTGTGATTTTTCTTCAAATTTTGATAATGACAATCTATAGAGTGCTGGAATATTTCTAAAAATAAAGCAGTTAGGATCTTGAAATTTTGGATTGATTTTATAATTTTTCGAAATTGTCTCAAAAGTACATTTTTTAAATTCTAATGCAGTGAGACATTTTGAAAATCATCAAAATATTGAAATACGAACAATGAAACTTTATCCTGGTCGCGTAGAATCGTAGAATATTTCCAAAATAAACAAAATTTCTACGAAAATTTCCAACTTTGAACTAAAAGTGCTAAATTTAAAACGAATAAAGTAGTGAAAAATTTTCGGTATGCGCCAAAGGAGCTACTTTGTTTAAATTTTGATTATAAGAGTCTTAAGTGCTGCAGTATTTGCAAATATTTGTAAAAATTTCGGATCAACTGAGTAATTTTTCAAAATTGTGTTAGTGCAAAAAATTGTATTCCCCCAAAGTTTCCCTTTTGGCCAATTTTTTATGTTGTTTGTAAAATAATTGATTAAATTTTAATCAAGTTGTTGCATGTATGTGTGTGTGTGTGTGTGTGTGTTTTGGAATAGTAGATACGATGATATATTTATCAATATTTAAAACATAGAGGTCAAGAATAGGTTAGTAGCCTTTGATTGTAGAATGTGTTAAATTTCAATTTAATTTCTATGTTTTTTCCGACATTATTGTTATTATTGTTTCAATATTTAACAGTCCAATAGTCTATCTATCTTTATCTAGATTATTAATTCGGAAGACGAGCAAAATACAGGGTGAACAACGATATTTCATCTTTGTTAATGAATTTTTCAAATGTCCAAAGCCCACTAGATTCTCCAGGTTTGCCACAGAGGCGTTGTTTACCAGTTCCAATCTGTGGTTGGCAATAAATTTTCCACCAACAGTTGGTAGGACTTGTAGAAATAGAAAAGGAGCAAGATGGTGTGACCGTTATGAGCGCCAATGTGGCTAAATTTTCAACTTCTATCAAAATTTCGTTCGGATCAAATAATCAAGCAAAGTGCTGAGAAATCTAGCAGGCCACAATTACAATATGTAACTAAGGGCAAAGTCAACTTTAGGTGGAACACCCTGTATAAAACAATATCATAATCATCCCTTTCTAATTATGATAATATTAATCATAATTATCGATTAATTGTAAAAGTTGTTTATCAGGAATTCAATTGTTTCTTTTACAAGACAACTTGTCGATTTATTATCAAATCTATTATGTAAAGATACAGGGTGTCCAATAACAATTCATCATTTAGAAAAGACATGGCCAACTGCGTTATGAAATAGATACACCTGTACATATACAGGATAAGTCAAGAGAAAGGAACATGGAAGTTCATCAAATTGGTTTGCTACTGTTATCAAAGTCCTAGAATCTAAATGCAATGAAAACAGATAATTCCATTTAAAATAGTAGGTGCACAACCCCATCTAAAAAGGGTTGATACAGAACTCCAGGAGTACCAGAATAGACTTCTTGATGATTCCATCTTCTTAGCTCACCCTGTAGATGCGTGTCTGGTTGTTTGAGGATCGCTGAATTTCTCCCGGACATCCGGTCATGTATTAGTGTACAACTCCACCATTTCCTTTCAATTTTCTTTTCGTCGCCATCGTGTTCTTCTCCATTGATTTAAATAATTCCAATCACATTATTATCGACAATATCTTTAACAAGAATTCGATTCGTCATCATCCCCTTTGATCGTGTCGCTGAATCGAACAAAAAAACCGGTATGAATCAACCCTAAAGCAGGCCGGAAGTTCTAATTGCCGTTCAACATTGGGGGGAATTTCAAAAATTAGAATAGCGCCCGAAGGGGCCGGAAATTCGGTCTTTAAATTTCGTCAAGTTTCAGTGGATTTATAGTGGAATTTCTCAACTATTTTCGGCTTAGAGTGGATTAATTTTCAAAGGAGATTTTTGCCGTATTTTTAGACACTCGAATATAACAAGAAATTTCCGTTCAGTTTTAAGTGTTTTTGCTAGTTTTGTTGTTGTTAGTTCGTAATTACTGACAGCAATAAATAATCAACATACTAAAGGGATTTTCGGTTTTTCCCCTACTTCTTCGGCAGTTTTAAGTTGTCTACAATTTCTTTGAATTATTTCCCGTGATTCAAATCGTCACTTAAAAGAAAATTAAACCGAAATATTGAAATTAAGCCGATATACCGAATTGGCACCATGAATTGGAAACCTACAATACACTTTTAAAATTGTACATTCTATCTGAAAAGTAATCATTATTTTCTAAGTATCGCTAGGCTGTTAGTGATATTCTGAAACTTTCTAGCGACTGGTTACCATAACAACGCTGAGTAACAGTAGTCACACTGCGCTTCTATCCCACTCTCTACAATTCCATGTAGAATTGAAAGGAGACACGTGTGAAACAAGTTATCTAACGTTGTCATGGTAACCAGTCGTTAAAAAGTTAGAGAATACCATTGACACTTGTTAACGTGTTACTCAATGAAAAATAAGCAGTCGAACTAAGTTACGATTCTATGTAACCCAATATATGTGTTAAAACACTTGAAAGAGGCATTAACAAGTGTCAAATTTAATATGAACCAATCTACGACACGTCTGAGGTGAAATACTATTTTTAATTTTTTGTTACAATTTGTATTGTGTTCTTATAGTATGTATAGTGTTCTATACGTCCGTCCCTTGATATACACGCTAGATATATCCGTTGAAAATAATTGTAAATTGAAATCGTGTAAAACGAGGTAGAAATTGAATCTACAACACTCATTTGCTACTTGTTATTAATTTGCTTTTTGTTCAATTAAAAAGCGTCTAAATTCGGAATATCAGTGTTCTTAGAGTCTTTAAAAACAAATAAAAATCGTTAAAAAGTGGTTTAATTTAATTAGACTATGCTAATGTTTTACAACATTGAATTACATTAGTATTATATTAACACTAATATTCTATGCGCTGTTTCCTTAATGTACGCAGTAGACGTGTTCTTTAAATATAGCTGTAAATTGTAATCGTGTAAAACGAGATAGAAATTGAATTCACAACACTATTGTTAACATTGTTTTTTAAACATTTTCAATTGAAAACCGTGTGTATTCGAGGTATCAGTGTTCTTAGAATCTTCAGAAACAAATAAAGATCGTTAGAAAATGATTTAATTACAATACGTCAGTATTTCATACAACGGGCTAAATTTAAGGCGAAATACACCCTGTATATTCAATATTATAAATTTTGCGCTTTCTACACGCCATTCCCTTGATGTACACGGTAGATATGTCATTTCAGTTACATTAGTATTACATTTCTATTAACACTAATGGTCTATACAGCAGTCCCTTGATGTACGCGATAGACGTGTTGTGTGTTCTTTAAATGTAGCGGTAAATTATAACCGTGTAAAATGAGATAAAAATGAGATACACAACTTTATCTGTTATTAACATAATTTTTAAAAACATTTTCGATTAAAAACCGTGTAAATTCGGGCGTACTTTAAATTCTTTAAATATAAATAAAGTTGGAATGAAATTAATTAAAAATGATTTAATTTAATTAAACTATGTCAGTGTTTCTTGTGATTATTAATTTCTACACGTTTTATTATTATTGCAATTGATAAGATTAATAATAATTAAAATAGTGTAAACATTTATATACGAAATAATAATAATAATAATAATTTAATTAAATAAATTGTGACGAATGTATGTAGTAATTTACTGTTTTAAAAGTGAAATCATTTCAATTAAATAAAATCATATCACTACAATTTTGATAAGATTCAAACTTACCGTACATAAATTGAAAAATAAATTTAGTAAAATAAACACGAATCAATCTACGACACGATTGTCAAGCGAAATAGCGTTGTACACCGATTACAAAGACTTATAGTGTCGTATTCTGTAACTGTTTAATAACTGGTTACCATGGCAACGCTAAATATTGACAATCACTGTGAACAGAGTTTCTATCTCACTCACTCCAATTGCATCCTATTTACAAATGACATTATTGAAAAAAGAAGTAGAAAACAGTATCCAGCGTTGTCACGATAGCCAATCACCAAAAAGTTAGAGAATACCACTTAATAATTAATTTTATATTGTTTTGATATTTACTGAAGTAAATCTCTCAAATTTGTATGTATTCAGCTGGTTGTATCCAATTTAGATTTTACTGATTATTTATTAAATATTTCAGTTAAATAAACGTCCTCAAATATTTGATGTTAATGTGTACAAAAACGACAAATAATAGAACACGGTATATAATTTGCACGGTTCTTAAAGCATATTAATAAACACCCTCTCTTTATTGGAGCATATTTAAAAGATACGCAACAAGAAAAAGGGTTATAAAAAGGAGGTTATGTGTCTTGTTTAACACGGTTTTTAATGTGTAAATCAAAGGATTGTTCTATTATACTGAACCGGCATTATAGAATAGAAACACTGGATTATAAATAAAGAAAAAGATAGATTTATTTGGAAGAGTAACAGTTGAAGAAGTGTTAATGTGTTTCCAATTGAAATCGCCATTACTGTATATCTCTTATATAGTTTTATTATACAGGGTGTACATCGCGTGGTTCGTAGCTTTATTCGGTCATTAATAAATGTCAAATTTAGTGAAATGTGACACAATCTACGACACTACGTAACCGAGTTGTACTTATTCGCGACATACGTTTTTTTAGTTGAATTTTACTAGTTTTGTTGACTAGAAATTTCATTAAAAAATTTAAATAGAAATGATCTAATTTAAATTTATTGTTAAAGAAAATTTGATTTGCTCAAAATTTTGTAGATTATTGAGAATAATAACGGAAAATTGATGGAAAATTACAAATTTCTACAGTCACACACAAAAATAAAAGAGAATTCGAAAATATTCTATCGGAGTCAAAAATAACCATACGGATTGTTATCGAAAAAGAAATATTCGACTTTTTTTAACAAAAATTTCAAAAATAATCGGCTTAATCCACCAGACAAACGTTATTTTTTTGGTTGCTTTTTATTGATTTATTTTTGTTTACAATTTCTGGTTAATTTTACGATATTTAATCGAATCAAATATTTTCGATAACAATATTTACAATTAGATATCAAACGAGAATAACAACAAAATTCTGAAATAGTCTTCATCTACATATCGACTGTACTGCAATAATTTACCTCCCAGTTGGCCATGTTTTCGTTACATAATGTCGTAGATTGTTTCATATTCCATTAAATGGCGTATTTTGCCAGAAGTCCGAAGAACGCTACAATATGGCCAGCTATTAGTGGTATTCTCTAAATCTTCAACGATTCGTTACCATGGCATCGCTAGGTACCTAGTTTTATTCTTGTCTTTTTTCAATTATTGTTAAAAACAAAATAAAAACAAAATAGAGGCTCTGCGCAAAGAGACTGTCGATCCCCAGCGTTGCCATAGTAATGGATAGCCAAAAAGTTAAAGAATACGATTGTATATCTTTTGTTACATAGCGTCGTAGCTTTGTTCAGCTGTTGTATTTTTGACTACAAATGTCAATTGTAATAAAGTATGAAACAAGCTACGACGCTGCTTAAACAAAGAAGTTGCCAACTATTAGATGAAATAGCCTTGTACATGTTTTAATAACAAATTTTAAATGGAATAGCGTATGAATCAAGCTACGATATTAGCTAAGTAAACGCCTGGCCCACTGTTATACCCGATTTACCCACCAAAATGTCACTAGTTTATAAAGGCGCGAAATTTCGAAAACCATAAAGTTGGCAACAATTAAAGTGACAGTAATTAAGAGAGGTTATAATTTTTGGTCACGTATAATTTAATTGTAATACCAATTGAATATACATAAAGTTACTAAATTGGCAAATTACTAAAAGTTGACGAAATTTACAAAACCTATTGGTGGTATTCTTTGATAAAAAATGGATTATTCATGTCATTCAATTTATTAATTTGTCCAGAATACCATCTTTTCGAGTAATTTTGTTTAAACATTCATTGATACTGTACAAGTTGAGAATTGAACAATTTACAAAACTGTCAATAAATTTAATCAATTTTTGTAATTAATTCAACTTTAGAAATATCAAAATTACAAATAAATCACGAAAAAATCAAGGAAAAACAAATGAGGGCAAAGAATAACGGCGTCATAAAACACACAAATGCACGCACACACATACAAACAGAACAATTATAAACGTCCGTTATAATTTGAGTTTTCTTCATTGATTATTTCATTTGTTGCATGTTACTCTCTATCTTTATCTCGGTTCTCTTTTTTTTCGATAAAAAAATAAACGAAATAGAAGGAAATTATGAGAAAACTTTCGATAATGGTAACGACCCGGATCTTTCGAAGATTACTCAATAATAAGAGGACATTCCTGGACTTCTTTTCTATTCTTTTCCAACGACGAAATACAAGTGAAAGCTTCTATTATTGGCATTATTATTATCGTAATTGTTATTGTAGTGGTATTACTGGTGATATTTACCATTAAACAAGTCGAATTTTTGTGTTTTTCATCATATCAGTTACAGTTTTATTGTTGATATACAGGGTGATTCATGAATATGACTAATTTCTAATATAAAAAGTTTTAATCTAGAGTGTTTTCAGAAAAATTGCATTGTAAGTAAAGTGGAAGATTTAAATAGCGCGCCCTATTTCTAACCTTAATTGTTAACCTCAAAATTTAATTTTGATTATCTATTTTATCGGTATATTGAGGCACAAGTACCAAAAGTCGCACCAAACGAGACTCGAAATGGGGAGTCTTTTTTTTGAAAAATTCAATTCTTAAAACTTAGGGGATTTTATAGCAGTTGGTACCATTGATAAGGCGATTAGAAATTCAAATATGGCGCATGCTTCCTATTTCTCTTCATATTTTTGAAAAATTATCACTTTGTTAAAAAATAAGGAATGCCATTCTTTTTTAATTGTAAATCATTTTTGATATAATGTAAATAAAATCAACAAATTTTTAACTACCAACCTTCAGAAACTAAATTGCACTAGCCATTAACAAACACTAATAATGCACGTTAACAGGTATTAAAGCACTGTTTTTGTTACTTCAACAATGTTATTATAGATACAAAATAGAAGAAATTAAAATTACTGAAAAATCACCATTAACAAATATCAGAAATTTCAGAGATTTTCTAGAATAAAATGATTTTAATTCAGTAAAACAAAAATAGAAAAAATCGTAATTTTGAGGTTAAAAATTTCAATACAGGGGAATTTGTTCATATAAATTAACCAATCCAACTGTCTCAAATTGCATGCTATACTTTATTCTCAATTTGGAGGTTAGAAATTTAAATAACAGAGGCTTTGTTTATACAGGTTAACCAACAAAATGGTTTAAAGTGAAAATTCATTTTCCTCCCAATTTGACTAGAATTTTTTAAATTTAAATTTCGGATCGCACTGTTAGTTATCCAGATGATCGATGAAAAATTGAAAATTTCGATCAATCTTTCTAAATTTAATGGAATTGAAGTTTTAGAGGAAAATTTGCTCATATGACTCAAAAAGCGCCAAGAAAAACGTAATTTTGAGGTTAGAAATGTAAAGATCAACAGGATTTGGTTATACGAGTTTACCAACCAAATATTTGGAAGTGTATTAGCCAATAGAAGGTGTACACTACTCTATACAGGGTGAGCCAAGAGTTTGGCCTATTAAAAGTATAAGAAGTATAACTTTTTGGATTTTATGGCGAAATGAAAGGGAATTTTTACAAAGTAATCTTCACTGCTCACGCACAGAATGGAAGATTTCATTTCAAATAATCTCATTGGTTTTCTATAAAGGCGCAAATTTCCAAAATATCCAATCATTTACTCGTCGTACTTACTCATTAGTACATTAGTAGAATTTAGGGAATTTTATTCCGCCATGTTCGCATCAATCTTCCATTAAGCGAATGACTTTCGTATAGAATATAAATGTTTTCCAAATATTTCTTTTGAATTAGAAAAAAATGTTACAAACGGGTTTAACCCCATACAATCACAAAATTTACAAACTTGCCCATTATTAACGAACTTAATTGGCAACAGAAATCCTGTCGCTGACCTACTAAACCGGCCAGCAGACATCCAGCATGAATCACTAGGGGGATTATTTGCAAAAAAGAAGAAAAATTACAACACCTTGTTGTATTCCGATGATTCTGAATATTTACCAGATGAATCAGCCGAGACGTATCTTTGATTTATTACAAACAAGGGATGTACTTCGCCATTTTTTTTACATATTTTAACAAATAATATTCGAACAAGACGCACAAATTCAATTCAAACTTGTTTGCATAACGTCAAAATTACACGATTGCCGTGCAATAATAATGCCTCTATAATTAAATCCGCACGGTGTTTTGAGTAAGAGTTGAATCATCGCCATTAGCCGATGAGCACGATCTTGATGATAATGGTGGTGATGAAAGATTGATTTCGTAATAATTCTTCAATTTTTTCGATATCTATACGATAATAATAAAATTAAAAACAAACTAAAATTCTTCTAATTGTGATTTGACAAATTTGTTATCAGAACGACCTTAATATATCGCTGGTACTACGATAATTTTATCGCAATTGGCCATGTTTTGGTTACGTAGTGTCGTAGATTAGTCCTATATTATGAAATTTGGAAATTTTATTGTTTTTCTTTAATTTTGGGTCTATAATATCTCTTAGCGCAATTTTAATGTTCAGTAGTTAGTGTAATTTATTTCTTAAAGTTGGTATTTAAATTCGAATGACAGCTGTCAAACTGCTTTAATCGAATTATTCGATAATTTCCAAATTTAATTATTGGTGTTTTATTTACCGTATTTTATTCAAAAATATTTTAAATTTTTGTTAAAAAAATATAGCAATGTTACCAATCTTTATTTTTTAACAAAATAATAAAAATTTTACAAATCAAATAGTACGGGTAACAAAAATAATAATTTAGTTTTAGTTGTTCTGTCAATAATACCAACCCCTACGAAATTCCCTAAATTTCGAAAATTTACTCTTTCAAAAAAAAGAAATATTTAGTATTTGGTAATTGTTTCTTGTTATATAGGGTTTTTCTCGAATTTGACGTCATAGTTGACTGTGGATAGTTAATTTTGAACGCGCCTTATTGACAAATGTCAATGTCAAAAGGTTTAAATTCAAATTTTAGGTTTTTCTATTATTTAGTCTTATGTAACGCCTATATTGTAACTTTTTCTATTGAATTATAATAAAAAGCTGTAAATGGAATAATTTCAAGTTTGATTACAAAAGTGAGGTTAAATGTCATTTTCTGGTTTGTTCACAACCATCTAGAGCCGACTTTGATGTCATTTCTTTTTAAACACCCGATACTAGTGGTCGAACAAAGCTACGACATTACGAAGGCATGGCTAACTACGATGTAAATTACACGAATCCGCACGATATTAGAGAGGTGATAAGAAAAAGAATTCCATAGGTGCGTTGACACTTTTTTTTGTACGATTAAAAGGAAGATTCTACCATTTTCGATTGAATTGTGGGCATTACCTACCCATCCATTTTCTGTACGTATCTGGCATTCTATTTATAGAATTAAAGGATAAAAGGCAATAACAACAACAACACGAACAGTAGTAGTGTGCCCGTTGACCTTTTCTCAATATAATACAAGTGTATAAAGAATACTATAACAACAAGAACAACAACAACAACAAACAGGTGAATGTTGCGGTGTGTTGTACAGACCTTGACGGGCCGCAAAAGCAGATTTACAGTCGGGCGCCATCAACAATTTCCACACACACATACACCAACACACATATCGGGCGTTTCACGATATTTCACCTCGCAGTAGGCTATGATTGCGAACGTAGGTCAGCTTCTTGTTTCAACACAGTAATCTGCATTACCGACCAACTATTGTCGGTAATGCAGATCACTAACAATGCGATGAAACAAGAAACTACCTACGTTCATGGCAAAATCATAGCCTACTACTAGAAATACCGTGAAACACCTGGTATATACACATTTTCTATATTTAAACGATAATACATAATACAACAACATACAGGATGGAAGATGTTGAATTGAAAATTAGAAAAAGACAGTTTTATAACAATCAATACGAATTAATAAGAAAACGATAGATTTATATTATAAGTGACATAATAGGCGCCAGGAAGTGGTGTAGTTCTCGGTAGTAATACTAATTAAAAATCAAAATAATCAAGATTAATTCTTGTATAGAATGTACAACGATAATTCACAATGTAGTTGGCTGTATTTTTGTTATACAGTGTCGTAGATTGATTCATATTCTATTAAATTTGACATTTATTCATGTATGTACAAGTTGGTCATAAATTTCGTTAGTCTTAGTTTAATTCATATTATACAACATTTGACATTTGTTGATGAACGGCATGGCCAACTGAGTTTGTTTGAACAACTTTCAAATGAGTTACAAAGTTCTAGAAAAATACAAAGTGTGCCACGGCATTTTATCTCGCAATTAGTATCGTAGCTTAGTTCGATTCCAACAGATATCAATTTAGTAACATCTGAAGTAATCTACGACAAAAATACTGAATCATAGCCAACTTCAAAATTACACCTGATTCATAAATGTCAAATATTGTTGAGTGTAAATCAAGCTGCGATACAACTACGAGATGAAATACCGTTGTACACCCTGTATATGGATTAGTATCAATGGAATAGAGTAAAAAACGAGTCAATTGATGATGATGGTTCATGTTCGTTGCAAGAATTGCGTAATCATCAAGCTAATAATTAACAGTTCGTATATTTTTATAAATGAAATAATTTTTCCAAATAAAAATCAAATTATGGTAAAATTTGGTGAAAGCTCTACAATGTTATTATTACCATTATTATTATTATTATTATTATTGAATAATATTACCCTTGGTATAATCGGGTATCATTTTCATTTTGTACTTTCACTATTCAACCTTGACGAAGAGCCACTGATTTATTTTTCGAATTTCTCTAAAAATAAATCAAAATCTACAGGGTGTACAAGGGCTGCGCCTTTGCTAAGTAGCGAACTAAGCTACAGAGATACGTAACCAGAAGTGTACAACGCTATTGAAGGTCGCAGTAGCCTGCGATTTCGTGAACGTAGGTCGGTTTCTTGTTTCAGCTTAGTAATCTGCATTACCGACAATCTGCTGAAACAAGAGCATGTCGGTAATGCAGATTTAGATGAAATAAGAAACAGACATACGCTACTGCGATTAGAATACTATCAAAACCCAATGTTCTCTAGGCATTATTTTTGAGTTGTGTAAACTTGTCTGTGAATTAACCAATAGGAGGCTGGCATTTAGGCGCGCGACATTTAAATCACTCCTAAATAGTAGTATGGTATATCTTAATTGTTGGCCGTGTTTTTGATGATGTAGTCGTAGATTAGTTCATACTTTACAACATTTGACATTTGAAAGGCATGGCCAATATGTTTAACTAGTTTGATTGTTGAAAATCGCTACAATATCAATATTCTAGTTTTGTTGAAATGATCGCCAGGGATTCCCCCACAAATAATTGAAATATTTCTCAATTTTAATGATTTCCTAATTGATTGTTTTGATTATTAAAACTAGAATCAATAGAGTGTTAATTTGTAAGATCAACGAAAAAGAAGACGGAATTTGAACAAGGAAATTGATAATAACTGTGCAGTTAACAAATAAAAATTAAGCAATCAAGAGGGTGACGTAGTATTGCTACTTTCTCCACAAGTTCCTATTAAAATTGAGTTTAAAACCAATATTGAAATTGTTTTAATTACTTCTATTAGACGTCTAACAAATATGTAAGTATTATACAATTGTCGTAGCCTTTTTTAGTAATAATGCTAGTAATACTACTCGTACAATCACTAATATTGAAGTATATTCCAGTATATTTCAATATTTACAAACTATACGTCTAAGGTCAACAATATTGAATGATTATTTATATTTGTCACTATTTGTTGATAATACTAGAGGATTCACATGTAAGATAAGATTTACAATTTCATTTATACAAAAATATCAACGGATTTGAATTGTTGGAAAAAATGTGTTAGAGGGGAAGGAATCTTCTCAATATGGTGAAGATCATGACTGGTTCGGTTATTGTTGTTGTTGAATTGAATTGAATTGAATCGAAAGATGACCTAGTTGGTCGACGATAATAACGATTATTATTATTATTATTATTTTATTTCTCTCCGTTCAATAGACGGCGTAAAAGGGGATTAATGGTGATAATGCAATCGAAGCCTTGAAATAGCCTTAACATCATCCAATTGAGATAATTCAGATGGAAAGAATTAAAATCTAGAATCGAATAACTAAGACGGTTGAATTCGGTTGGATTAAGCGGAAACTGTAAGTTCAAAAATTTCCAAAAAATTACCAGAACTTCATGTTGGTCTACACTCCATTTGTGCCAAAATTTGGGAAAATTTGGTATGTAGTTTTGGAAAAAATGTGAAAAACCTAAAGCCTGATCTCAAAAAGTGTCACCAGATTTTCTTCATTTTTTTAACACCTAAGAATTAGTTTTCTTTAGCTCCGATACTCTTTGAATTTACAGTTTTTGTAAAAAATAATAATAATAATAACAAAGACAAATGACGAAATTAATCGTGTTAAAATAGGCTTAAAATCAATTGTACAATGTAGAAATGAAAATTGATATAAATGATTTACCATTAAATTGAAGTTTCCGGGTACAATTCTAGCGATGACCAGCATATTCGGGAAAATCGCGTATTAAAAATAATTGTTTTTTAGCAGGTTTTTTCCAATTTGTACACGATTTTATAATATGAAGGGAACCGTTTCATTAAACAAGCTGGTCCATAAAAATTATGCTTACATTCCAGATTTTTGCCAAAAATAGGCTAAAACATGTTGAATCGTTTTACAATGAACATACTTTTATTGTCACATGTCCAAAGAACTTTGTCACAACGGCATGGGGTCCCAAAAACTATCACAAATCAAATAATTTCGTAAATATTCGCCCTTTTTTGACACGACAAAATTGTTTGATTTTGTGACAAACTTCGTTTCGAAAACTTCATCACCTTTTACAACCTATTTCCTGGTTCTTTCTTGCAAAACGTGTTATATGAGGGTCTGCATCGTGTAAAAGCGAAATCCTACTATAAAAACCGTGTTTTTAGAAGGAACATGTTTTTTAAGGTGCAATAAAATATAATCATTTATCATCTAACAAAGAGATAGGTCGATGAAGACTTTGTAATGTTAGATCTTACTTCTAAAATCTGTTGACGTGTTATACGAGAATGTCTGCAAATTTTTTATCGTATAAAATCAAAATCGTGTAATAGAAATGCAATAAAATATATGCCGTTTTGTTTAAGATAGTCTAGTAGACATACTTTCTTTAAAGTTGGCTAAAAAAATGTGTTGTCGTGCTGTAAACGAGTTTTACACTTTTTATTGTGTAAGGACGAAATCGTACTATCAAAAACCGTGTTCTAGAATAGATATGTGCAATCTAAAAATGCAACAAAATTTATGTAGCTTTCTAAAAAGGGTTCAGATGGCTGAAAATTTCTCAAACTTGTTATATTTCGAATACTATTAAACGAGGACTTTATACTTTTAATCGTGCAAGCTGTAAGAAACCGTGTTCTAGAAGTGATAAGGATAATCTACAAAAGTACAAAGTATACAGAACTTTTATTAAGATAATTTGATGAAGATACTTAAACTTGTAATTCTAATCCTGGTTCTTACTTGTAAGACATGTTGACGTGCATTTTACATTTTTTTATCGTGTAAAAGCGAAATTGTACTATTAAAAATCGTGTTCTATGGGGGATAGTTCTATTTAACAAAAAAATCGTTATCATTCTAATGCTGGCTCTTAATTGTAGCACATACTGACGCGCTATACGACTTTTGCTTTTTTTAACTGTGTAAAAGCGTGTACTATAAAAAACCGTGTTCTAGAAGAGATAGTTATATTTAACAAATAGCTAGATTGAAAGAGAATTCAAGTGGCGAGATGGTTAAAAAAATTCTTAAACTTGTAAATCTAATCCTAGTTCTTATTTGTAAGACATGTTGATGTGTTATACGAGGGTTTTTTAATTTTTTGATGGTGTAAGAACGAAAGCATACTGTAAAAATCTGGGTTCTACAAGGGATACGTATTTTTAATTATTTTTAAGAGGATTCACTTGTCAAGATGACGAAAAAATTTCTTCAACTAATGCTGCCTCGTGCTGTACGAGAGTTTCGCATTTTTTTACCGTGTAAAAGCGAAATTATCCTATTAAAAACCGTGTTCTATGAGGGATAGTTATATTTCACAAAAACTTCAATTGCGATGCTTTCTAAAGAGAATTCAATTGGTGAGATGGTTAAAAAAAATCTTGAACTAATTATGATTCTAATCTTGGCTCTTACTTGTAAGACGTGTTGACGTGTTATACGAGGGTTTTTGCATTTTTCAACAGTGTAAAAACGAAATACAATAAAATATTACAATTTTATTTAATTTTTTAAGGGGATTCAAGCATCGAGATGGCTAAAAAATTTCTCAAACTTGTTATAATTCTAATGCTGGCTCTTACTTGTAAGACATGTTGACGTGTTATACGAGGGTTTTGTATTTTTTATCGTGTAAAAGCGAAATTGTACTATTAAAAAACGTGCTCTATGAGGGATAGTTGTATTTAACAGAAAGATAGACTTTCTAAAAGGAATTCAGTTGGCTAGATGGTTAAAAAAATTCTTAAACTTGTTATAATTCTAACAGACAGTGCTCATGAATCACCCTGTATTTTATTAATAAAACATAAATACGAATTTCCTTTCTCTCTGTGTTGTTGTTGGCAAAGGTGTAAAGTAAATAATTAGCATGGCCAAGAACGGAAGTTGTTTGTCTTCTCCATCTTCGTCTCCGTCTTCTTCTTCACCTCCATTGATTTACAGCTTTACATAACGGATGAATATTGTTGGTTTTTCCGTAAATGAAGATTGTTAAAAATTGAAAATCATTTCCCACAGACATTCAATGTGAAAGTAAAAATTTTGACGCAATTTCCTCCGGCTAATGGACCAAAATAAAATCAAAACGAAATTCAATTGAAACCGGCCAAACAACTTGCAAATATAATAGCCGTCTTTGATAACAGCAATTATTAATTAATTAATTGAATAGGTCGTAATTCCGCTTTTATACAGATGGTAATGAAATCTGAACCGGAGAGAGACGGACAAAGATCGGCCATGTGTTTACAATTTTTGCGTTGTTATTACTGTGCAAACACATAGAGAGACACTCAGTCTGATAATAGTCGGAAAATTTTCAATTTCAAATTTACACGTCAATTGATAACGGATTGCTCAAATCTGTTGATATCAGTTTTTGTTGCCGGATCATCTGGCATCGATCCAAGCACAATTTACGTCTCTGTAAACTGTCGAGCTTGTTGCCCCACAACAACAGTTTAAATTATCCACAACACAGAAAAAACGTTATTATTATTATTATTTTTGTTGTTGATCTGACCTAAATCTATCCATTCATTATTCATTCATTCATTCATCCATCCAGCCATCCATTAATAATAATTTGTTTTTATTTTGTAGATCTGCAATGACTTGACGAATTCGGCCCCAGTTGTCTCTCACTCTCTCTTTAACAAAAAAACTGTCTCCATTTTTATTTTATATGGGAAATTAAAGAAGCACGAAGAGGAAAAATGAAGAGACCAACGTTATGGTGGTGTGCTTTATTCATCTCGTTTACAATCATCGAAAGTTACCCATCGAAACCGTTAAATGAACGTTCCACCGAATTGAATTGGCAGGCTTGGTTGTTGATCGATCAGAATAATCGACAAACCGATTTGAACATGTTACGGCGGCGGATTACACCGAAATCGGTCTTTATTGCACCGACTTTCAGTCCGGACACACTGCCGGCTTGTGCCGATGGCTACAGGTAATTCGGTTGTTTGTTAACGGGCGGGATTAGAAGTCGGCAAAAGGGGTAAGTTTGGCGGGAGATTTCTCGATGGTTTTTCGATGGAAATTCAAGTTTTTCGAGTTATTCGAAAGATAATTTCAAGCTCTATCATTGGAAAACGGTGTGGAAATGTTGAATTATCGATGAAAGTCTAGAAGGTTGATTTTTTAATTTTCAGCCATAATTCCGCTTATATCGGTTTGTTTGCGATGAATATGGGGTTTAGTTGATAGGAAATTGAAAGAGCTTTCCAAATCTGTAAGAAATTTTCCAATCGATTTGGTATTTTCCGGAAAATTAACAACTAAAGTTTGTTGAAGGTTTTCTTGCTCATTTTTGAAAGAATTAAAGGTCGTATTTTCGAAAATTTATACGTGGGGAATTCAAGTAATAGCGGCCAAATATGGAATTTTTGAAAATTCAGGGAAATTCGTTAATTATTACCAATTGTTTTGCAACAGGTTTGTAAACAATTTTATGAACTCAAAAGTTATGTGAAATACCGGGAAATAGAACCAATTTTTGCAATTTTTCTTAATTTTCCGGTCAATTCGAAAATTTCTTGCATATTTGCGAAATTCTTGCATTGCAAACAAATTGATATAAGCTGAGTTCTGGTGGAAAATAAGCAAAACGCATGCTTCTAGATTTTCATCTTTAACTCAGAATTTCCACAGCATTTTCCACAATTGGAAAAACCGTATGATAGAGCTTGAAATACAGTTTCGAACAAGCCCAGAAAGTTGAAAATTCATTGGAAAATTAACGAGAAATGGCAGGTCAAAGTTTCCACTTTTTCTCCGACTTCTACTCTTGTCCCTTAATCCAGTTGTTCTAATTTATTGTTAAAAGTTTAGATCGGACTCGATGGGACGTTGTGTAAAAATCATTCGAATCGACGAGGCGGCCCATTTGAATTTCTTACTGCAACGTCTCAACGAACAATTCGCCGATTATGAGGACGATAGCGATGAAGCAACCGTTGCTCCGGCACCAGCACCCACACCGGGGCCCTACCAATTGAACATACCATTATTCAATAGTAACGATTATGATAATGAGACGGATATGGCGATTATTGTGGCGCCGACGAAGAGTACATCGTTGAAATTAGATGTAAAAAAAACCGATAATAATAAATTTAATGCCAATAATATTGCTGCTATGTTAGGTGTTAAACCGGAGGATTTAGAAACAACAACGATTTCGGATTTTTTAACAACAACTAAATCTAGTAGAACAGATTTTACAACACTAACAACAGAAGACGATCGAGATTCAACATTAACAACAATAACAACAGTAGAAACAACAGATCCAACAACAATGATCGATACGACAACCGAAACGACCACAGTTCAAGCCGAGGGTGATGCGTTGTATTTTAGGTGGCGATTTTGAAACGATAACGTAGTCCAGTTGGGGAACTTGGCTTTTAATTTAACATTTAAACCAAATCACGTACAATACAAGAAAAAATACAAGGAAAAATACAGTTAAAGACAATAAACAATGAGAATATAAGTCGCACCCATTATTATTGACACACCTATTTGTTGTTGTTGATGATGTAAAGAAAATGAGGAAGAATGAAATTGAACGAAGCACAATCCTAGTCTGCGCTAGCAAATTAATTTTTTCGAAATTATCCAGAATTCGAGGACATTGCGATTTATTCTGGCTTATTTTTATGTTAACTAAGGTATTAATTGTATATAAATGTGTATAGACAAATGTTTTAATTTGTTTTCTTTTATTTTAATTCTATCAATTCTTTTCGTGTACATAACTAGATACAATGTGAAAGTATTGTTTAAATAATTTATTTTTTTCAACAAAACAACGAAACTAACTTATAATCTTCAGGTATATTTCTAGTATTATCAAATCTTATATTGTATGAGGTTAATCCATTTCGAAAGCTTTGTAATTAATTAATTTAGTTCGATTTATGATAGAATTTAGATACGAATTGTAGACTGATTAACCAATATTTTCGTTTGTTTGCTCGACTGTTTGGTACAAATGTAAAATAGAGAATTAACGTAAATTTATCGTATTTATTATTATTAAACTATTTCATGTTATTATTGTAATTATTATTATTGTGCCAGTATCGAAAGAAAATGAAACAATTATATCGACTAATTATTGTTGACAGCATTTCAAAATTCCCGCACTTTTACATAACCTCACTTCTACAAAATCTCCACAATTTCCCGATAATTAAACAATTGTCGCTTGAAAATTGTATAATTCCGTTAAAATACCAGAAATAATTGGGATTAATTCGAGAATTATTGCCGTTTATTGGTAATAATTCGAAAAACGCCGACATAACCTCAGTTTTCTACTAACCTCAATGTTGACAAGAACGCTAATCCGTACATTCGCAACGAATCGAATCCGATTCAAAGCTGTTAAATTGAAAAACACAAAAACGGACAGTTCGCACCGTTGGTTGACGCGACAATTGACCGATCCGTATGTGGAGAAGGCCAAAATGTCGAATTATAGGTTGATAGTTCGATAATTTTAAAGGTTTTTTAATTGATATCTGTCGGACAGGTGTCGGAGTGCCTTTAAATTGATCGAAATGGACGATCGGTTCGGTTTCTTCAAGCCCGGCCAGGTTATCGTGGATTGTGGGGCTGCGCCCGGGTCGTGGACGCAAGTGGCTGTAAAGAGAGTCAATGCGGACGGTTCGGTTGAGAATTCGCCAAATGGTGTTGTTATATCGATCGATAAACAACAAATTTATCCTATTGAAGTAGTTGTTGAATTCTAATTAAAATAAAGTGTATTTAAAATAATATTTTTAGGGTGCTGTTGTTTTGGGTAATATGGATTTTACGACGGATGAATCGCAAAAGAAATTAATCGAAGTCTTGAATGGTCGCCAATTGGATGGGGTTGTGTCGGATATGGCGCCGAATTGTACCGGAATTCGTGATTTAGACAATGAGAATATCGTAAAATTGTGCTATATGGCGGTGAGATTTGCTGTGAAGTTTTCCAAAATTGATGGTTTTCTTGTTGTTAAATTGTGGCAGTGTAATGAAACTAAAAAATTAGAAACAGATCTATTACGTTATTATAATAATGTTAAAACAATTAAACCGAACTCTAGTCGTACAGATTCCGCCGAAATTTTCCTACTGGCACGCAACTTTAAAGGATTAAAACGATAGAAATTGCTAAGCGTATTTTCAATAATAAATAAACAGGCTGTGTTCAGTTTAATTCTAATCCATAGTCTAATTCTGAGGATGTTCAATTTGATTTCAAATTTCCCGCAAATTTGTTCTATTGACACTATTGCCAACCTAATTTCAAGTCATTCTATTTACACAAAAAGTTGCCCAATACTAAATAACTTTAATTATTTCCGATTTTTTCATTACAAATAAATTCGGTAATTAGAAACTAAAATATTTGTAAATACTAGAAATAATTTAATAATAGTGGGCTACATATAACTAGTTTTGTTGTAGGTGGCGGAAACGCCGCCAGATGGTGCTGTTTTTATTTCTGAAAATAACCTGAAATTTCAAAATTAATCGAATAATGGCAAACAATAAATTAGAATCGCAAGAAATCAACGAAGGTTCAACTAAAATCCATACAGCTGGTAAAGTATTCTACAATCCAGTACAGGAATTCAATCGCGACTTAAGGTTAGGAAATTCTAACCTCAATCCGACCGATTTCAGTAAAACTCTTCTATTTCAGTATAACTGTATTGGCGGTGTTTATCAAAGAGTATTTAAAGAACCAAGGCGTCGATTGTTCAACGGTTGAAATCGGTAGAAAATTCGACGATGGCGTATCGATATTGGAGGCCCTCTCGGCGACAGGTCTGCGTAGCATACGTTACGCCAGAGAAATAGCCGGAATTAAGGAGATTGTGGCTAATGATTTATCGAGACAGGCCGTCGATGATATCCAGCGTAATATTAAAGAGAATAACGTTGAAGATTTGGTGGTTGCTAGCCATGAAGATGCAACGTTAGTTACAATTTTCATTTAAAAGTATAGGGTGAGCGATTCGAAAATTAGACCTCGTAACTCATTGGGTCAAAAAATCACTCACTTTATACTTTTGAATAGTCCACATTACCTGTACAAATCATAAATGGATTAATTATCGTTTGTTGTAGTGATTTGATGTACAAGAATCGTAAACAGAAACGTTTCGATGCTATCGATTTGGACCCGTACGGTTGTCCATCGATTTTTCTAGATTCAGCCGTACAATCGGTTAAAGATGGTGGTTTATTGCTGATTACAGCCACCGATATGGCTGTACTAGCCGGTAATTCCCCCGAAACTTGCTACAGTAAATATGGCGCAATATCATTACGGATAAAAGCATGCCATGAAATGGCTTTACGTATTTTATTACAATGTATCGAATCACATGCTAATCGATATAGTCGTTATATTGTGCCATTATTATCGATATCAGCTGATTTTTATATTCGTGTCTATGTTCGGGTTTATACAAGTGCCAAAACTTGCAAGAAAACTCTAAGGTAATCATTAATTTTCATAAGATTATTAAAATATTAACGATATATTTTTAGCAAGTTGTCTTTAGTTAATCATTGTGTAGGTTGTGGTAGTTTTAATTTACAACAATTAGGAAGTGTTAGAATTAACGAAAAAAATCAACAATTAAAATTCACCCTACCAACACATCAACAACATGGCAAATGTGAACATTGCGATTATCCTTTTCATGTAAAATACCGGGTCGTACCAGTAAACGGTGATTCGGTGCGCAAAAATTGCCCCTGTTCCAAAATTTCTCAATTTCCAGTGGATTTAAATTTGCCCCATGAGCTTCGCCTCTTTTCACCTCAAGTCTATGGAGAAAATCGATAATCGTACTAGAAGTGAATCATTGGTAAGGAGACCGTTTCAGGCAAACTACTGTAGATGCCCCCATCACCTTGTGAAGGATGTAGAAAGGGCGCTTGCAAGTAAAGAAGTGGCACTTGGATTGTTTGTGGATGTGGAAGGGGCTCTTGATAACACCTCACACTCATCAATAAGAAGAGCAGCCATTAAAAAACGCATAGAACCTCCTATCAGGATTGACGATATGCTTAAGATCAGAATTGTTAGGGTCTCTCTCGGGGGACGGAAACCTCAAAGGTGACCAGGTGTGGGTGCCTCCAAGGGGTGCTCTCTCCTGTGTTTTGCTCCATCGTGGTAATGACCTACCGGAGAGACTGAACAATAAGGGATACAATGCCTAGAGCTATGCGAATGACCTGGTCGTTGTAATAAAAGGCAAGCACGAAGGTATTGTATCTGATCTAATGCAGAGTGCCTTAAATTGTATCAATAACTGGTGTGCAAAGGAGGAACTGTGTCAAGCAAAACCATAGTATGCCTCAAGACTCCAGTGCCAAATGGACAAACAATTGAATTTTCCCGGGAGGCAAAATATCTACCGGTAACCCTGGATAACAAACTGAACTGGAATTCACATGTTGATAAAACTTTCGAAAGCAACGTCTGCCCTATGGACGTATCGTAAACCCTTTGGAAAGATATGGAGCTTGCAACCTATTAGTTGTACATTACGCATCGCTGGTATGGTGGACGAAAACAAGAAGTTAGGACCCAAAAGCGCTGCAAAAAGTGCAGCGCTTAACATGTCTGGGAATAATGGGGGCTATAGGAACCACCTCCACTGCAGCAATGGAGGCACTTCTAGACCTACTTCCGCTCCACTTACAGGTGCGGAAGGAGGGGCTCTCTGCGGCCTTAAGACTGTACCAGACTAAACGCAAGCCAGGCGAATGGCAAGGACATCTTGGAATTCTGAATCACATAGATTCAGATTAGTCAAACTTTCGAATATTATAGCGAGGAAATTTGACTTAGAAACCCCGTTTGAAGTGGTTTTAGACCACTGTCAAGAAACTAGAGTGATCTATTACATCACAAATCCTCCATCTGGTTTACTGATGGATCAAAAATTGATGAAGGGACTGGTATAGGAGTATACGGACCCAGTTATAGGGCCTTAGGAAAGTTTCCTTCCATTATGCAAGCTGAGATTCTTGCATTAGAGATGTGCCCCCGAGTGTTTAGAAAAAACAAACTCACGGGTGCCCGAATATACGTTTTGACTGACAGTCAGGCAGCGTTGAAAGCTATAGCCTTGAGTCAAAGACCGTCTGGCAAGGGGCAATAAACTTACCCTAGCTTGGGTGACTTGCAAAGGCAGGTGCTGAGGCTCCATTTGTAGGTCCCCTCTGCAGATTGGAAAGGAGCAATAAAATGCTCCACTGGGGGCAAACTCCGGGAATGAGACAGTTCATCGATTACTCGCTTAAGAAGCTTCTCGACCTTACGGGGCTCAACAGGACATTGCTTGAGGGCATTAATTGAGAAATTTCGGAGTAAACAGCAATTTTGCGCACCCAATCACCATTTACAAGCCCTTGAAATTCGTGTCACATCTTAATTTTCTTGTATTTTATAGACAGGTGGTCCTATATGGAATGCCCCAATACACGATCATGATTTTGTAGCAAAACTATTGGATCAAATTAACGATAAATTAACAACATTTCGACGAATACAAGGAGTCTTATCTGTAATAAACGAAGAACTACCAAATATTCCACTTTATTATACTTTAGAACAATTAAGTGGTACCCTACATGTTGAGACACCATCAATGGCTTTAATACGGTAAAATTGACACAATAAAATTTAAATTTAAATATAAATTCAAAAAATTACAGATCGGCTATTTTAAATGCCGGCTATCAGGTATCTTATACACATATGAATAAAACATCGATTAAAACCAACGCTCCAACGAAAGTTTTATGGGATATAATGAAGTGTTGGGAGAAGGATCATCCGATTAATAAAAAACGTTCAATTGATAATAGTCCTGGTTGTAATATTTTGAAGAAACAGTGCACGTTGAATTGTTCATTCGATATACACCCCGATGCTAATCCAGTATCGAGAAAATCGGGTTGTTTGAGATTCCAACAGAATCCGCTACCGAATTGGGGACCAGGCACCCGATCCACAGCGCTGTAAATCTAATGGAATTTCAATTTAATTTCAATAACGATTTGTTTGCAGAATCGGCGACCAGAAGATGGATAAAAGTCGTTTGAAACAAGGCAAAAAACGGAAACGAGTCCCAACACCGCCGCAATAAACTTATTGAGTTTTGTTGAAATTCAAATATTCTAATTGTTTAGTTTGGACTTGATCGATTTTCTCTAAAACTTTTATTAATAAAGTCTCGTGTATTTGGTCTTTTGCAACACTAGCATCGATGATCTCCCAATTGTCGTCTTCTTTGCTCAATTTGAGGAAGACTTGGGCTACACTTTGTTGCACCGTTTGGTTCTCGTAGCGTTCCATACCGAAACCCGGACGGTTATTTAGTTGGTTTTGGGGCGATGTTAACAGGAATACTAAATCGGGTTTAATCAAACCATTCTCCGGTTGTTTACACCAATTATAATCCATATCTGGAAAACGACTCGATTATTTTTATTGTAATTAGAATGACAACTTACTTCTTTTAATTGTAGAGAACGCTATGCCCGAATACGAATACCTATCGACGACTAACGTGACACCGCTCGTTAGTAGATCGTGCATTTTATCGAAATGCTCCCAACGATTCGCCGAAAATAACAGATGTATGGCTTTATCGTTCAATTTGAAATCTTTATTTTGTAAATACTGATTGATTAATTGGCCGGTTGGTGTGGAACGGTCGGGGAAATTCAAAAATTCGGCTTTTACGCCTTTCTCGTTCAATGTTGCCACTAGTTGTCGACACTGGGTGGTTTTGCCGGTCCGATCGACACCTTCCAGCACGATTAAAGCACCACGTCTTAACGAAACCATCGTTTTTCCTTAATCACTGATTTATTCGAGGAAACATGAGCAAGAAACGGTGGCAATTTTTAGGTTAACTTTTCCGGTTGTAATTCAAATCGGACGTAACCATGGTAAGTTAAAGGTGCGCGCGCAGACTAAATTAGACAGATTACGACTACACGATTGTCAAATTAAATTGAAATTTGGGACTTAATTAAATAAAATTTATCGAATTGATTTTTTCGTGATATTGAATAATTATAAACAGCAAAATTTATAAATTTGCAATTGTTTTGAATTTTAATTGATAACAAATAATCGAAATATTTAAATTTTGGTAATGACGGCAACACTGCAATAACATTAGTGTAACTATGCATACTGTAGTGTAAATCTATCAGGTCTGCCAACGCTTAGAGAAAAATTTTCAAAAGATACTTAACCTCGCATGCGTCAACTGATTACGTAATAATTTTTAATTAATTATATTTATTCGATTTTAATTAATAATAGAGCCTACTTTTTATCAATTATTTCCAACGACCAAATAATTAGAATTTTTATTGTTTTTTAACAATTTTATTACAATGTCTATATTAGGGTTATGGCGGCATATTTGAATTTATACAAGGTGGCAAAAAGATGGTCCAATAAAAGTTCAAGTTTTTCGGTTGGTTAAAATATGTCATATTTGGTTGATTAGTCTTTTTCCACCGGAACTACCTTTAGAAAATATATTCGTTCTTCTATCAACCCCCGGTATATGGGGTAGTACATATTTTCTAGGGGTATTTCGCGTGGAAAAACAACTGTAAACAAAATTTGAGGAACTTCCATACTCTCAACTAGTTCTCTACTAATTTCCTTTTATTCCATTGCTTTCAATGTTGAAAAATACGATAATGATGCTTTAAATGCCTAAAAAATCGCGATAATTAAATTTTGAAATTAATAAAAATTAATTGCAACAAACTTGTGTTGTTGTTGTTAAATTAACGATGAAGAATTTTCCAATTGAAACGGACGTTTCTTTTTGTAAACGTGACATTATAATAATCAATGAAGTTCGAATTGATTTCGATGAACAATTAAACCATTCAGTATCGTATAAATTGAACAATAATTTGTCGGCCTATAAACTTTTTACAATTAAAATTAAATTTAAAAATTCTACAAAATGATTAACCTCCTCAGCTAACAATGCTGATGGTAAACAAAAATACAATAATAGTTGCACCAGCATTCCAATCACGTATGTTAAACTTTTCATAAAAATAAGATATTCACCGACACTAAAATTTAATGGAGTTTAATTAATTAATTTAATTAATTATTTATGTAATTGAGTAAACCTTCTAGATGCAATATACAATTCGAAGCACACTGTAAGTACAAAAATCATGCAATAGATGAAAACTGACCATCCAATTAATGAATTTAGTAATGCAAGATGACTGTAAAAATATTGTTAAATTCAATTACATTAAGAAACAGGGCTTGAAGTCCACAGAAAAAATGGAAATTCTAACGAACAATTATTCGTTTTTAACGGAAATTCAAGTTGTGGGCTCGATTGGAAGAGCATTCTAAGCTTTATCACAGTGATTTTATAGTTGTGGAAAATCTTGTGGAAATTTTGATTTATCGATGAAAATCTGGAAGCATCTGTTTTTTTAAATTTTCCACGATAACTCAAAATCGATAGCAAATTGGAAGAGCTTTCCAAATATGCGGGAAATTCTGCAATCTGGTAAATTTCAGGAAAATTACGAAAAATTGTAAACACTTCTTGAAGGTCTTCTTGCACAATTTTAAATATTTTCCGAAAATTTATACACGCGCAATTGATGTAATAGAGGCGGACTATCAAATTTTTGAAAATCCCACGAGAATCACGGGGAAATTCGTATTAAAAATGATTGTTTGAACCGGATTTTCGCCAATTTTTTGAGAATTTTATGAACTTTAAAGTCATGCTATTGTTATGTGAAAAACTTTCTAATTTTATGGGAAACAAGCTTTTTTGTTTGTTAAGTAGCGCAATGATGGTGTTATCACAATTTTCCCAT